>JANSTV010069551.1:0-10849 GCA_027564135.1 Lestremia cinerea
CGAATGGAAAGCATTTGACGTGATTTACTCTGAGATTTATGAACGCGTAAACACAATGAATTCGGTGTAACTGTGCAATGAATCCGCCAAAAGAACGAATGCGGTGCTGGCTCAGCGGCCAGCCGGTCGGCCTAAGAACAGCAAACAAGCGAATTAGAAGTAAAAACCGAAAGATTTATTCGAGTTACGGTTTCAATTACCGTCGCTCGAAACGTCACACGCAAAACGAAGGCCCATGCAGGAGCTGAGCCGAGCCGACCAATGTCGTTGCCAGCGTGAATTGAGCGACCGCAAGAGAAATTCTTGAATAATTTTTTCTCGTTTTTTTTTCCATTCGAGTTTCTCCGCAAAGAGAGAAAATTCACCCAAATTTCATGCAAATTCCATTCGAAAGATGTCAAAACCATCAAAAATAATGAGATTTCCGAAATTAATCGTCGTAAAAATGCTGGCAGTTCAACTCAGAACGGACGGTGTGTACCGAGTGCCGCCCAGTGCATCGGCGCAACAGTTACGATTGCACCGATCGTTGAATTGTTGATTGGAACGCAACGAGCCGGCAAAACAATCGAATCTCGTTAATGTTTTCACGAAGCGATCGCTGTTGGCATGAAATTCGGTGTGGGGAACATGAGTTAATCGCCGATTTCGATGCGCAAAACCCGTTGTCAACACGACGACGACCCGGTCGATAACACGTCGATGCAATGAGCAGCCCATTGTGACCGATCGTCTTCACATAATTATTCGTTGGTCGTTGATTAAGATCGGTGGCGATCCGTCGTGCTCTTTCTCGATCGTTCGATCAGTGCATGACTTTTCGATCGTCTTCGTCTTGGGTTTTATTCGATCGCGATAATTTTCAGCGACCCAGCTCCATGGCTTACTTTGGAATGGCGAAATCGCCGTTGATCGCCGGTGCTGAGTGACATTTTGGCAGATTTGGCTCAGAAATGATCCTCCGAAGGCCGACGTTGCAGTGATTCGCCACCAAAAGGATCGACTTTGGCACCAATCTAACCAATCCGCCCCAAGCACAAATCAACAGACAAATCATCGCAAACATCACAGACATCGCACGCACACATTCACACACACACACACGTTTCTCGAACGATTTCCTCTCAGCTTTTACCGATTGCCTTCAATCGCACCGTTGACGCATATTCGCCGACAATTTTCGATCGAGGCAAATTGCAAAGCAGCAACCGTTTCGAGTGCGGATTTATTGTCGGCTGCCACAGTTTTTCCGTCGATTTCATCGAAATCTAATTCAAATTAAATCCAATTTCCATCAAACGGCACTGCACGCAATGGCAATGGCAACGGCAATGGTGACGGCAAAACGGCTGGCGGTTGACGGTGACGGCGAAGGCAAAAATGCAAAACGCGAGGCCATTTCACTTTTCATTTCTTTGGAAGTCGTCGCAATTGAGCCCATCGGCAAGTGGTTTTGATTCGATTTGAATTCGAATCGGACTCGTAAATATCAATCAGCTACTTGTTAATCGGAGGAAATCAAACGTAATTAGCAATCAACCCAATTTGCTTGCTTTTGCCCGTCGTGTGTTCCGTTCGGATCGAGACTAACGAGCTGGCGGCAACGCGACCGGTTGATTATCAAACGGAATATTCATTGTCACGTTCGTTCTGGGGCAGATCCCCGGCAGCCTTTCGCCATCGATCGATATCACACACATACTCACACACACACATGCTGACCCCACGACGCGACGATCCTATCCGCCAGGGCCATTTCCCCCCGCCGCAGCAGAATCTTCGAACAAATTTTCGGTCAATCGGCCGCATTTTCCACACAAATATTTCATTAATCACCGTTTTGTGGCGTCAATTATCTGATATCTGAAACGTTTAAAGAAAATGATTGGAAAGGTACGTGGCTGCGAAGAGAGCCATGCGAGCCCCGTTGATCACTCTCTCGGACGGTGGATCGCGGCGATTCACACATTTTCGATTTTTATCGCAATTTAACATCGCACAGCGTCGACCTCTGACACAATTCCGGGGCCGCTTCGTCGAAAATTTGTTCAGCTCGTTTTGGCCGAGTCGACTTGGAGTAATTGATATTTTGCAAGCTGAGTCTCAGCGCAGAGTCGCAATGGGAAAGAAAACGGCGTGTGTTTTCGATTTCGAACGGAGAGTTGCATTGGCTCGAGCGCGCGCGCGCAGAGCCCATCAGATGCGCCATTCTGGCCGTTTCTCGAGGCGAAACGTCTTTCAAGTACATTCGTTGGAGGCGGCCGGTTAGCCCATTGTTCGGCGTCAGCTAGACATTGATTGTAATTGCATAATTACCTACTTTTGAATGGGCCCGATCCGAGTTGAGGAGTTGTGAGGTCACCCGGACCGGATAGCTGGCGGTGAATGGCGGCGGTGACGATGAGCTGCCGAATCGTTTTGCGCCGTTTATGCCGGCTAGGAGAGATGCGTCATCGTTGCGACGGCAATGCAATGAATCACAGCGCATGAGACACATCCCATGACGAATCGACGTGAAACTCACGCCGGAGAGGTGATTCAACGCCGAAACGAACGGTTCCGTTTCGATGCAGTGCAATGCAGCTGATTGTTGTTTGATCGGCCCCGATCAGAGAGACCGGCGGACCGGCGGCTGTACAACGTGTGCGCACACGTTGCAGCGCATTTTCGTTATTGCGCTTGCGCACAACATGCGAACATTTGAGGCGAGACCGCGCGACCAAATGCGGGGCGAAATTTATGTGCGACCGTAAATCTATCAAAAAAATAACATTACATTGTGATGGCGAGCTTAATGCCCGATGCCGATGCCCGATGCCAATTGACTTTAAATGCATGTCCACGTCCGAATGCCCAGCTCATGCACCGATTATGTCTTTCATAAACACATGAAACCAAACGGTTCGGGCTGACCGCGACCGTCGGCCGTAGCCAAACGTCCGACCGACCAGACCGAATGGAAGAATTGAATTCGATGCTCGTTTCAGCAGCACAAACAAACGAAAAAGAAAAAGAAAAGAAAAAAAAACACAAAATTTATCAGAAATTCAGAATGAAAGAAGAAATGCATTGTCGAGTTTCCGACTGGTGGATTTTCGAGTCGCCTGGAATTATTCATGTGTGCCATTCGTTGTGTGGCGTGCCGTTGCATTGCAAACTGCACGAATCGAACCGAAAAAACGAATCGAAACAAAAGCGCAGCGCAGCAGCTCAGCAGCGTATTGTGGCATTCTTTCCAGACGACGGAGGGCCCTGCCATTGCCAGAGATGTGCCGCATGACTCGTCGAAATAAAAATGCATTCAATAAAACTAATCATTTTTCGTTGGTTTTCGTTGGCTGGCCGTGCGGTCGCTGTCGTATTTGGTCGGTTCGCTTCGAAACTTACATAATTTCTCGATTCGTTCTTCCTCGTGGAGCCCCGATTCGATAACCGATTCTCGATCAGCAATCGCACACCAAACGGTTAATTAAAAACTTAGTCGATTTCTTTCGTTAATTACGGCTCGACCGTTGGCGGAATCGTTTATGAATTTCGACGAATGGCTGGCAACGGACGGTAATTGCTGGATGCCAAAATGACACGCTGAATGCGTCGCATCGAATGAGCTCATACCGTTCGGTTGACACTGCGGTGGTGGATCGACAACTCAGCTGAGGGGATATCCACGAAGGGGAGCCACTCTCTTGGGCGGAAACAGTATTTCGCTCACCCACCGCGTTAATCCCTGATTGGAATTTATGTTCCGCTGCGGCAATCACAACACAAACGCATAAATTCCCGAACAAGAAAAAAATCACGACGAACATCGCCCAAAACGAGCCAATTATTCAACGCGCATAAAATTTTATGTGCATTTCGGCGAGCAACGTCGAAGGTTTGTCGGCATCGAATGGCCATTGCCCGGACAAAGCAGATACGGTGGGGCTGGTCAAACGGCCACCGAAAATCCATGTCGAAAATTGGTCGTTTCTTCTCGCCGACCGACCGCAAATGAGGACTGGAATGGTTGATTGCGTTCGGGCCATGCTTGTTCAACTTTAGCGGGCCGGTTCGTCGTTCGTTAATCTTTCGATTGTCGATGCGTCGCAAAGCAAAACGGCACAGAGGCAATTTCATGGATGGCTCGTGGCCGTTGTTGGCCATCGGACGGGACCCACTTCCGATGCCGTCTGGCATCGTCCGCTGATTGCCAATCTCAAAAATTCTGTTATCTTCGACAATGGGCCGATGTCGCATGAAACCGAAAGACCTCATTTGCCGTTGCTCCATTTTTGGTTATCATCTTCTCCGCTGGATCGCTTTCGATCAGTGAACTACCGTCGAACTACCGCAATGGCATTATTCAAATGCGTTTGCCGGTCGATCCAAACGGAAATCCAAATGACCATTTTCGATGGCGAAAACCTCCAGCAAAATGTTGCTTTCATTTCCTCGCACCAAAAGCCGCCAGCCTCGCATCCTCCGGAGACAGCTCAACCATCGATCCGATCGACAAATCGTAATCGATTGCTGGGAAAGGTAATTCACAGACGCAAACGAAAACACATGCTTTGGCTTCGATCCGAGATTAATATTCTGCTCGAGCATACAGTTAGTTGCTCATGCCGGTGCGCAATGCCGGTGGATGCCGATGCGCAATCGACGTTTCCATTCCATTCATTCGCTGCGATTGTTGCCTTGTGAGACCTTTCGTCCCGCCGTCGATGACACAAACCCAGCCAAACTGAATCCAATCGAGCCCGAATCGAATGCCACACAAAAAATGCCAATAAATATTTATGCTGTGCACTATTCGCACACATCGTTCATCGTTCGTCGTCGATTAATATTTATTTATTTTATTTTATTTATTTTCAAAATGGGAAAAAAGTGAAAAAAAAAGATAAAAAAAAATAATGAATGTTGGTTTATTGCTCCGGCCTATTGGCAAACAGCTGCCGTTCAACAACCCGTCCCGGCCATGCCCAAGTAAATCATCCGCGTTGATAACGATATCGTCACATCCAGGCGATGGAGGCTGTACTGCGCATGCGTACACAATTTCGACGGTAAAAAGGAGAAAGTTGGGTGAAAATGCCTGTGCGACCGCATCGCAGCTACTACATCCGTCGCCACCGCCGCCACAATGAGCCATCTTCATTACGACATTTTCTCGTGCATGCTCGCGTCGTGCGTTCATTCCAACTGTCATCGATGCGTCGCGCTGGGATGTTTGGCATTTCGATTTCCTGCGAACAAAACGAATTTTTCATCATTTTTTTGCAGGCGTTTTGACATTCGGCCGGTTTGCTCGTTGCGGCTGCTGCTGTTTTTCTTTCTTTCAGCCGTTTCGCGGCAAAACGAAATGATGTCGAGTCGAGCCGATGCCGACAAAAGAATGAGCAAAACCCATTTATTGGCGGTTTTTGTCCACCGGCATACCAGCCCGACGGTTAATTATTGCATAAATTCGCATACAAAACGGGCTGACCGGGTGAGGTGAATGGTGCGGTGCAATGGCGGTGTGCGCGCAGATCAACAATGCAATGTCAATGCATCAACCTCGATCAACTAGATCACGAGCGAGATCATTAATTAATGAAATGTGGAATGGATCGAGTGCGCTGCACAATATGTGACTTTCGTGTTTCATTCGAATCGAAATGGAAGGAAAAAAAATGTCATTTCGCCGATGATGGATTGCCTTGGTGTGCTTGCCTGATGTTGCTGATGCGGCAGCAATCAGTGGCTGGGACATTGCATCGCATCGCAACCGCATGGAAATTCTCAAATCGAAATCGAATCGAGGGCAAGCCTTTCGAAGTCAAACTCTTCGGAGGTGACGTTTCATTCGTAATTGCAGTCCGGCGCAGAGGCATTAGTGTCATCCACGGCGTTGTTGACGAAATTAAGTAACAATTAAATTGTGTTAATTGGCTGCCGGAATGATTTACAGTTATGTGCCGCACATGGACGGATAGACCGCGTTCGGCTCGTCATCGCCGACATTGATTCGTTTGGAATGGCCCACCGAATCGCATGAACAATTTTCGGGCATTTCGGTGAATGGCGACGCGACTCATTCGGAATGTTTGACTTTTTCGAAATAATTTCCAGAAGAAAAAACGAAACATTTCGGTTTCCACTCGATCGATGGTTCGATGATTGAATAACTGAATCGAATGGTGACGCATTCGAAATCGGTCCAATCGAAACCGATTAGGAATCGCTTGAATCACGACATTCGAAGGTTTTTCATTCATAACTCACCGATTGTTCGGTTGTGAATGGATCGCGATCATCCGAAAGTGTGTTGGATTTTCAGGTGTTTCTGATTGACGTCGTGCACGATCACAACGTTATGTCTGTTGGGTTGTCGGAGTTGGTCTGGAGTTCGTGATGCGGACGAGACTTGCAGGCCAAGCCTCGACCGGATCGATTCACCGCCCAAAGCAAATATTTGCCGATTCGGTCGAGGCACAGCGAGCTGGCAACAGACAAATTCAAAAGTCATTAGTCGCCGAGGTGAAACACCGCGCGATCGTAAATCTCGTCGACCGTTTTCGGTACGGATCGAAACGGTCAACTTCAGGAATTGAATGCAAATTAGTCATTTTTGAGCGATCGCTAACGCGCCAAAACACCGCGGACACAACAAGAGACCGATGACAAACAGCCCAGTGCGACGCAGCAAGTAGTTAGTCGGAAGATTGATGACGGCGATGACAACGGGCCATCCAAACGATAATCAAATGACGTGAAAGTGTATCTTTGGCCGCGGCTGCGCGCATGGAGAATGAAAGCCATTTTGGGTGCGGATAGTTCACGACCTGATTCGACTCGACGAGCGACCCGCTTCCCGCCCGCCTTCCCCCCTGGGCTCACCATCCCATTCCCATCTAATCCAATTCGGAACGATCATAAACCGAAATGAAAGTAATATGCACGACGATTCGATGCGGTCAACGCTAACAATTATCGATCACAATTCCAATCAGCGATCATCGGAACAATGCCCATTTTGTAAACAAAATGCGTGACGAATCAGCCACAGCCTCTGCTGCGCACACACACACACACACACACACACACACACTCGCTCGCTCACTCGCTCACTCTCGTCGTCCTATTGTGTCAAGCCCGCGCGCTCGAAATGAATGAACGTTTTCATGAAATTCTATTATCCATTCAGGCGCGAGTGAACATCAATGATTGAGCCAGCACTCTTTCAGCGGTCGGCTCATCATCGATCGCAATTAGGTTTTTTCTCACTCTCTTTCTCTATCTCCCTCTCTAAGTTGGATTCCTTTTCGCCGGGTTTTTTCCTCAATCAAATTGTGGTTGAATGCTGCATCTGGAGGGCATCTCGACGGTCATTTGAGAGCCATGGCTGAATGGCCGAAAGTTTTACGCCGAAAAGCCATTGAGTGAGATTCGTTTTGCCAGTTTGTCATCGACATTTGTCCGACTGATCGAAATGACGCACCTAATCGACGACACTCATATGAATTGAGCCATTAAATGGGGCTCATCGCCCGAAGGCTCTTGCCATCAGCCCATTCGGCCCATTCGACCCATTCGGCTACCAGTTATGGATTTTAATCAACGCCGGTTGATTGGCGACCACTTGGAAACGTGTCGATCGAAACGCTCGACCGAACAATATTTGTTGCGAACTTCCAGTAGAACATTCTTGACCCAATCGAGGCCCAATCATAACAGTACCGCTCCATTCCATTAGCAAATAGTTTGAGACTTCCTACAAATGAAACATTCAACCGAGAAACGATAAAAATTCTCGACGCAAAAACGTTACTTTCATTAACGATCTGCCATCGTGTGCTTTGTTAGCGGCAACGACGACGGTGCTGGCGATGTTGAAGGCGGCGGCGATTGTGACGGCCAGCGCGGTAGCGGCCAACCGAAAATGATTCCAATGAAAATGCAAATGTTGGAAAATGTTGGCAAATATTAAAATGATCGTAAAATAAATAATACATTTGTTTGTCTCAGCTCAGCCTACAAACACTTGGATTTTATTGTTATTGGCATTTGGCCGATCAGCGATCATGCCCATTCGTACGATGCGCCGATCATTCGAAACGACGTCGTAATTATTCCGTCGGCATTTGTCGATTAAAGACGGCGAGGACAATGAGCCGAATGGTGATCGCGATCGCGATACTGATCGATATGCGACAAATTTCCTATTTCGAAATACACAAATGATCATTCCTTCGATCAAACACTGACTTTGATCGGGTGGAATTGCCCAAATGGCACTTTCGATAAATCGCCAAACGGCTTGACTGCAGCACACACCCAAAGGTCGTCGTCGGCATTTGCCACTCCAATGCAAATATCGCATCCATAAAGTTATTACCATAATTTCCAGTGAAACCCGTTCCAGCGGCGAGAACACCATCAAATCGCCGTATCTCGCAACGATGATCCAGGAAGAATCTTTCCTCAATAAATTCATATTCATTGCCCTCGCTCTGACCATATTCGAGGCGATACCTTTCCGATGCGATCGATCGTCTCGAACCATAAATTTCTTCGTCGGCTTAGGATCATTCCCGTCGATCGTCGCCTTATCACTGCCATCACATTGTCCAAATCTGTCTGAACATTTGGTTTTTTTGCCAATTTCTTTTTTTGTCTGAAAATTCCTCGATCGCTTCGCTTTTTTCATCTCGCCACGAAGGTAAGTCATTGATCGAGCGATCGACGGGTCGACGAAATTGCATTCAGAATCAATGAAACAATCGTCGAAGATCGAATGTAAATCAAAACGATAAACAAACCGAAATTGATGTGTGTGTGTGTGTGTGCATGTGTGAGTGTGTAACCGCTCGAGGATCGCAATGAAATTTTCCAATTCGCCGTGCGATCATTGACGATCATGTCGTTGTTGTTGTCGATTAGACGAAACGAAATTCGACTTGAGAGTCATCGTGTGACTTTTTGATCGAGAGATTGATCGAATGATCGAGCGATCGATCGGTATGACGACGACGATACATCAACGCATACACGATTCGCATCCGATCGAAGAGCGGAATTCACATGCGAAACTGCACCGCAGATCGAATACCGTCGCACTCGCAGTGCGTTGAATGTGTGTGAGCGCGATCGCGATCACCGATGTGCTCGCTGTGGTTTTTTGCTGAGCAAATTTCCAAAGAAAAAAAACGCACAAACGTCGTCGAGAGAGAAGAGTGGTTCGCATCGTCGTCGTCATCATCATCATCATCGTCATTGCCATCGTCGCCGTTCATCATATTCAGTGTTGTGTTTTCGTATTGTTTACAGCGACCGACCGACCGACCGACCGATCGATCCACCGAACGGCTGAGCGACGAAGCTCTCGCTGCTCCGGCTGCACTGCACTGTGGAATCGTATCGTTTAATAATCGCCTAAGCCTTTCTTCTTTCTTTACCGCAAAACTGTTTCTTTCAAGTCAGTAGTCTTTTGACCGCTTTAATAGACAGTCGCGCGTGCGCACCAGACCCCGAATGTTTTAAGCATTTTTCCTCCGATGCGAACTCAGTTGTGGATCGACGACGTTTTTTTTCTATATTTATTTTATTATTATTTTTTTTCGTGTTTTTTTCTTTTCGGTTTTTTTTCCAACGCCAGCAGTTCGTTCGCATTCGGTTCGTCGTTCATTTGGTGATCGATTTTTGTTTCCTCGCTTGCGTTCTTTCGTTCGTCGGTTTTTGTGTTTTGTTTTCGCAATTCGTCGCCTGCTTTTTGTCTTTGGCCTGGTTGGCGGTGATTCCAGAGGTTTTTCCTCCTTTTCTTTCGTTGCTCCGATTGTCGTCGACTCATCGCAAATGAATTGAATTTGGATCGCTGTTCTTTTTTGTTGTTGTTTTGTTTTTCCTCCAATTGGAACGTGTTATCAACGGAGTCGAACGCGAAAAACAGTTCATTTCGGGAAGATTTATTGTGCGCTGCTTCGTCAGACGACTAACCGTTGGTTTTTGTGGACAATCGGTCTCTGGTCGAGCGAAGCGTTGACATTCATTTGAAACGATTTGACGGTGATTTTAACGACGACGGCTGTTTTGGCGCTTTGAAGAGCTTTTTCGCAAATGGGATTACACTGAAACTGTTGGCATTTTTGAGTTGACGGAAATGAACGTGAGTATTATTTTTGAGAAACAACAAAATTTATCAAATCGAAAATGAAGAAGAAAATTTCGGACGAAATTCGAGAAAAATCAAGGAAAAATCCAGAAAAATCAATAAAAACCCCAAAAGAAGCAAATTATGCCCAGCGATGTCACAGACCATCCCGCGGTGAATTCGCATGAAGCGAATAGCGAGAACAAATCAAAGTTCTATGAATGCACCTTGAAGCCGCGACGCGTCTCACTCGAACGGCGATCACAGCCTCGTCATTCAGTCCCAGCGCAGCACATGTGAATCGAAATTCAGCACTCGGAATAACAAATTCATGAAATATATCAAAGAACCGTTGATGGTTTTTTAATATTTGCCGTGGCATGCGTCCGACGCCGATGCACTTGGTGCGGCGGCGACCGGTCAGCCAGTTGATTTCGCTCGTGCAATAATAATAATGTTACAATTAATTGAAACAAACAGCGCGGCCGATCGAACGGAATAGATGGTTCGGATCGCAAATTCGTTTGGTTCACACAGTGGTTCGGTCGGATGCGCGCGATTTCGATGTTTTGCGAATGCAAAATTGCATCGACCCGACAAACGGTCAACGATTGCCGGCCGCAATCGAACGGTCATGCCCAAGCCCATGCCCAAGTCCAAGCCCAAACTCAATCATCAAAACGAAAAATATTGAATTCTTCGGTGTATTATATTGAACCGAGTGCCGGACGG
>JANSTV010069562.1:0-10849 GCA_027564135.1 Lestremia cinerea
CATTTGAATCCTCAATGGCACCCATCTTGTTTTCGTATGACATATAAATTTAAAGATTTTCAAGCATCGGCTTACTCAGGCCATTTTGGGTGAATGGGGGCGACCGGGGTGGGGTCGAGCTGCCGAATCATTCAGAGTAAATCTTTCAAGACATTTTATGTGAACCTGATGGCTCTTATGATTTCTCGTTGCTTCTGTTCGTCGAATTGAAATTCTGTCAAGATTTTCATAGTTTTCAGGGCAAGCAGACGAGTCGCTTCGGTGTGCGAGAGGGTCGTCAAGTGCAAAATCCATATTTGTAATATTTATGCGAATCCAGTGAAACATTTCGCATGAGAATGGCGACAGGACAATGTACGTACTCGAGAGAACCACTAGCGTTATTGGTCTTGGTTTGCATGCACCATAATTGGACGTGGGACATCTCGGGCGTTCGGAGACATTTTCTCAATCACATTTCTTTGTTCTCGTTCAACATCATTCGATCATCCATCTTTGCCATTCAGCTGGTTTGCCGACAGTTGAATTGAAGCGTCCAGCCGTTTTTTTTCTTTCGAACCAAGATCGAATGGCAACACAAACGCTGACAATGGACGAGGTGAATCGCACGAAATATCAATATTTCATTTTTCAAAGATGATTTGCTCCCATTGTCGGTGTTACCGTTGACTCGATGGCACATTTCTTATTCAAATGATTCACCATTGAATGTTCGCAACAGAGCCATAACCATGAGCGCCTTCATCATTTTGTTGTGATTGGTGCAATGTCAATTCTCCGATGAATCAACAACATCAACGAACCAAAGAGATTTGGTGAGCACTCGGAAAATATTCCCATGGCATCGGCGACAACGGCGACGGCAATGGCGACCGTGATGCCAATGGCGATGGCAATGAAGATGCCAAAAGAAAAAACTTCAAGCAATAATATTTTCTCGTTTTCGCTTCGCTTTAAAGCCAATTCGTTTTCGCTAAATCTTCCATTCAAATCGACATGGCTGCCGGTGCCGGTGATGTTGTTGTTGTTTGTTGTTTTCTGTTTGGCTTGCGATATTTTCAGAGTCATCGCATCCCATTGCTATTCAGGCACGCTAAATTGATAGTCGGTTATTATTATATTGTAAACATATCTCTCTCACTTTATTCCGCTATCTGTCCTCGGAGTGGGCGCTGAGCGAGTGTGTGTGTCTGTGTGTGTATATGCCGATGGCATATGGCATTCGCGTACGGGGATTTCCAATGAATTATGTTGTCGCAGGGCATATCGCTAGCTGGCAAAAGCGAAAATACGAAAAATCAACCAAACAAAATAGAAAATAAATTGAAATTCATATTGAAAGAGAGAATATTTTTTTCATTCATTTTGGTCGGATGGCAGCAACAGCAACAGCAACAACAAGAGCAGCAACGGAACAGCCAACAAGCGAAATAACGTTAACAAATGCTGAAGAAGGGAAGGAGAAAAAGAAAGAAAAAAGCATGGCGCTCCTTCTTGTCGTTAAATAAATATTCGGTGAATAGACTGGAGCTGAAGTTGAACGGCGAACAGATTGTGAAACGTATTTCATGAAAATCCGGCTGACAGCCGAACAACGGTGGAACAGATAATTCGGTAAATCCAACGGCGCGGAATTGTAGTTGAACGAAACTTTAATTAGAATTAAATTCGATGAGTTTGACGATATGAAGAATGGGAACTGAATGGATGAATGGGAGGATCAACTGGATTTATTGCTGCCAAGATCTCCCATCCGAATTTCCGCACGAGTTGAGTCTACATATATGGCTGCATTCGATTCAAGGTTACCGCTAAATTTCTGGCGTCTCCGCTGGGGGATCACATCTAATTGATTCCGATGAAGGCCGGACTTCATCGCTGGACTCGATTCCGTTTCGAAACTCAACAAACTGCACCACAAACCACCCTAAATCTCGCTGCTCCACCCGAAATTATTGAAATACTTTGACGAAATTATCGTCATGCGATCGGACGTCATTGACAGCTCCCAAAATGGAATCAAACAATATGAAATTTAAACTTTTCCAGTCTCAACGTAAATGCAGCGATTTAATTGCTCACAATTAATTCCTCCGTAAATAGACTGATACCCGTCCAGCCCATTCGATTCATTCCGCATCGAAGCGATTTACGAATTTTGCCACTTTTTGCCGCATGAATTTTCCAATGGAAATGTTTCGAAAATAACAAAATCAGATTTATGCGAGCCAGAGTCTCATGAAAAATTAATCAGCGAGCATTTCAGAAAACTGAATTCGCCCGGAACCCCCTTCCCCACCCTGGAAAAGTGACAACGTTCAGCGTGAACCAATTAAAAGTTTTTCTTCGGAACTTCAACGTCTCCACGAGTAAAGCTACGCATTTTCCAATTAGGAAGCCCCACCCCGATTGCCATTGACATCCGTCGATGGGATATTTGATTTGTGACGGACGCAAAATCAATTTTGTAATGTACAATCGTTTCTCGGTTTATTTTCCAGACATCGTCACCATCAATGGTCGCGAATATGTTCAACAGTGACGATCAAACCATAACTGGCACATCGAGTCAATTACCGGAGTTCAGTTGTGAAAACGCGCCCGACGAGAATGTTCATGCGGTGAGTACGATGATTCTATGTCTGGCGGGAGGGGCCGGGAAGTAGGAGGAGGGGTTCGATGGAACCATAACTCCATCGACAGCAATGACAGTACTCGGAGAAGAATCAAATGTAGAACCAAACTCGTGGAGTTTTGCGATGCTGTAAACGAAGCTAAATTATGCATAGGTCAGTTGTCACAAGCTGCCGATGAATATTCATCGAAATGTCACGCGTTTTCAGGGGACGAGAAATGGAATGAAATCAAAGTTGTTGACAAGTTTGTCTTTCGGCGCTTGTGTGAGTTTGGAAAATATGCAGATTTTTTGTTTTCGTCCACCCTCACCGGATTCATCGACAGACACACCAGAGCCAGCATCCCGGCGGCTCGAGGAAGGGAAGAAAATCAATTTGCTGACAAAACGACTCCACGAAAAAAACATCACCACGGAATTTAATTATTCGCCCAAAAGCGAAACGACACCATCGCATTCATTCGCGATGCCACTTGGGCCATTTTTACCATTGAAGCATCCCCATAGCGACCGCATCGCACATTCAATGAGTGTAATTTTGCTTTTGTTCCGAGGCCACGTTGAACGCGAGACGGAAAAAAAATCTAATTTATGCGACATCGTCACCTCATTGTCATGTGAATTAGCGTAATAGCATCAAGTTCATCGCGTGTAGGAGTCATCGAAGCTAATATCGAACCAATCGGAATGCTTGTGTTTGCAAGGAAAAACGACACCATCGGCCCGACTCATGACGACGATGACACTTTCCCAGTGAAACAATCACACAAACAGTTTACCGTTCGCACATACACACACAGACACAGTCACAGACTCAGGGCATTCGATTACCGCACAATTGCTGCTCATATTCACAACTGATAAGAGGGTTTCCCATAGCCAGCTCCGGTAACTCGGAGTCACAGGCGAAATGGCATTCGGATGGGTGAGCATCCAAAAAGGGTTTAATATTAACTCGAACAATCAAATGGCATTGACGTGCTCGTCAACGATGTGTCGTTCTCCCTCGCACCTGTCAGTTTGTCTTTATCGACTGAAAACGCTCATCCCCACAGCCCAAATGACACACACACAATGCCTAAAGTGGGAAAATAAATTGCCGTTATTCTGTCGAAGATACCGAAATTCACCATCAAATCCTGGAAATCCTTCGACCGAATTAAAAGCGCCAAACCGTCTTTCGTTACGCCGAAATCTATGCCATCGAGTCTGAGCGATGAAACGAACATTGAAACGCTTCTCACCGATACTCGGTACGTTCCAAACGCTCATGTTGGATGTCAAAAAAGCGGGTCAGCTTTAATTCTGCAGGTTTTCCATGGAATTAATTATTTATGAAGCTTTTTCTTCTTGTCGAACGTTGGCGAGCGGTATTAAGCTCATGGCCAGGACTTAAGTAGATGTGATTCATTTTATTTATTTTGATGAAAAATTTGTTTGCATTTTGGATTTTCGAAATTCGGGTGCTCGTCGTTTTCTTTTTCATCCGTTGGATTTCGTCGTTCGAATGGTAAACTTTGAGTGGTTTGACATTTGGTTGGATTATGTTTTCTTGGAAGGACTTGATGGATTGCTCGTGTACACGTGTTTGTCCAAGCCAATACCTTTGTCAAATTGGAGGCGCTGCGTTACTTTTGAAGATTTGGATTAGCTTTCGAGACGAGATGAGATGTTGGGTGGGCACAATTTCGAATTGATTGGAAATATTCAGATGTTTGAGTGGCATCATCATGCCTACTTCACCAGACTTCTCCACCCAAAACGACCAACAAATTTTAATGAATTTTCTCATTATTTCATTGGAAACGCGCTCCTCGCAACCTCAGAGCATACTTGCCGGAGTTTATTTATTCATGTATTCGCGGAGGAAGGGACCAATTTCGCTTTGAAGTGATTCCCAATGAACCACAAACGGCGGTGTAATCGAATGCGGGCCAGTCCTCAGATGCGGTTCGAGTGCATTCAAACAGAAATGATAACTTTTCGGAATCAATCGGAGCCCCTTCAAAGCCCAAGCGCCCTTGAAATGTCAGACATTCTCATTAAGGAAATGGAAAGAAATCGCCCGTTTGTTCGAGTTCAAAAGGCGATAAATTATCGTAATTAGCAATCCGCGGAGAGGCTGAAAGTTGGATATTCCGCTGAATGGCGAAATGGAACGCGTTTGAAGCTTTTGACTTGTTTATTTGGATGTTAATTATGAAAAGAAAACAGGATTTATTTCAATGCGAAATTAAGGGTTAACAAGCAATGGTTGCAAGCACCGAAGAGGCGAAACATTGATGATGACAATCTCACTCGATCCGAACGAATAACGCGCAATATTTACAGCCATTTCAGTAATTAGGTGAGAATTATACGAGGCAGCCTTGGGGGCGGATGTGCACGTTCCGGATGCTTGGTCATAATTTGCTGCCAGGTGAGAGGTGCTCGACAAAAGGTATCACACGGAGACTTGAATGAATGTAAAAAAAAACCCACGCATAAACACACACACATGCATACACCAAGTCGTAGAGCCAACACTGTCGTCGTTGACATCGCCGCAGTCTGTAATTTGATTTCCGTGTCAAATACGTATTGCGCGTTGAAAGAGAGAAAAAAGCGCGAGAGCAAAACGAATGAAATTAAACGAATGTGAACAAAAGCAAGAGAGCAACAGCATCACGATTGTCGCGAACGGGCAAATTGGTGTGGATTCTTCAAATTGAAAGAGGAAATGGTTCAGATGCGAAATGTCGAAAGTAAATTACAGAGCAAAGTGCTGCAATTTTCATGTAATAAGATTTTCAAAGTGTTTCCAACGGAGCAACGTGGATGCTGTTGTGCTTGTGGAAAATGACAATCAGATAAAACAATGCCGTGATGACTGTGACAGTGTCGATGGAGTGCCATTCGGGAGGGACGAATGCGATTAATTCATTTCAATTGAATGCCACGCGGCTTTCTGGGCCCTTGGTGATGTTTGCTGGCATATCTACGTTCACCGTCTTTCCCCTCCCCCCACTCCGCCGATATATTGCGGCCAATCAATACAACATTGCCTATTCGAGCGTTCTATCATTCCATCCGTGACGTCAATGCCTCTTCGCTTTTCATTGATGTCCCAAGTACACAATTTCCCTCACACACGAAAGGCAAAAATTGTTTAAGCCAATTTATGACATTGCAAATTTGATTTCGTTTGATATTCAGGTCAGGCTCGGAGGAAAAAAGAGAATATGAAATGGCAAATGGCTTTTCATATCGTTACGTATCACATTTCATGCGATTCATTCATACGAAATGGTTTTAATTCGAATCAGCAGCTTCGAGTTCTTGTCGTGCTCCCTCGTTGGACGATGATGAATGGATCGAAACGGTCAGTTTCGACGAGAATCTCAGCCATTTCAATGGTTTGATTCAACCTCATAAAATTCTCATCCACCACTGGACACGGTTCATTTCAAAGTCTGAATTGAATTCCAATTGGGAAATTCTCAAAAAATCGACGATAGTCGTTCGCAATCAATGCAATCCCGCGACCAAAAAAATCAATCGCAATAAATCGATACGAAATATTTCATTTCTACAGTTCAAGTTCAATGCAATCACCCTTGTCATTTGTAATCCATAATTAAATAAAATTGTATAATTTATTAAATTTCGACTTATAAATAATGAAAGAAATAAATCATATTTAAGGGGCAATTAAATTTACGAGTAAACTTCAATTAGTAATCCATAGTTTGCCATGAAATGATTGAAAGAAAAAAATCCAAAACGGTCGTGAACGAAGCGCCGCTAGTCGATGGGTCTGGCCCAGGGATGTTCGACCTTGCCGTATTGAATGTCAGTCAGCGCGTTTCGAACTTCAGTGCAGACTGGCTTTGGCTGTTCCAAAGTTGGTATTAGCAGGTCGTCTCCCAAATAGCTGATCCGTTCAATGGGACTGACAATGCATGCCGTTCCAGCCCCGAACAACTCCAACAGCTGAAATGAAACGGTTCGTTTGTGTTGATTGAGTTTCAACACGATGAATAATCAACTTACGCGTTCCTCTTTGACGAGTTTGCATATCTGTGGCATCGTGACTGGCCCCTCGGTGACTTTAAAACGGCCCCATTGGCGAGTCAATGCTAGTATTGAGTCTCTGGTTATTCCTGGCAGAATGAGACCGTTGAGTGGTGGCGTGATCAATTCTTGTTCTGAAAAAGACAAAGCTCATTGTAGCGGTGTTGTGTGGGAATCGGCTCCGTGTCTTTGAACAAACCTCCACTGTCGTTGATGAAGAACATGAAGATGTTCATTGTGCCGACTTCAGTGATTTGGTGGTCGGGGCCATAAAGCCATAGAACTTGTTGTAGTCCCTTCGCGACGGCTTCCTTTTGTACGTGAATGGTGGGGCCGTAATTAGAGCCCATTTTCCTATCGCCAACTCCTCCAGGCCAAGCTCGTGTGTATCGCGGGTCAGCTAGCAAGGAAACAGCTCGCGTGTGGGCATTGAAATAGCTTCCGACCGGACTCAGAATGGTGTACAATAATGCTGAATCGCTGGAGGCAACACCCAACGTCGGCTGAACAATTGAATAATTAGATGCCATTTGTTTGACAGAAACCGAATTGTATCATGACACTCACGTCGATTCCAATTAATGTGGGACGAATGTATAAGCTGGCTGTTTCTGTGTGCGGCACCCATTCCTGATCGCTTGATACCAAACGATTTATACATTGAATCAATTGTTCACCATCAAATGTTGGCAATCCAGAACGTTTCGCCGATAAATTCATTCGATTCATATTCATGTTTGGACGAAATACTCGTATTCGACCATCGACGCCGCGATATGCTTTCATGCCCTCGAACAACTGGAATTTTATTCAACATTTTCATTGCAAAATTCAATTTCGATTGATGGATGAATTGTGGTGTGTTGAGAAATCATTTCCAATCGGGGGGTTTCCAATGGAATTTTGGGAGGTGATGGGGTGGAGAGAAGAGAGAGAGGGAACGAGAATCCAGAGTTCATTAAGTGAGTTTTCCGCTTGGCAAGGAGAGCGTGCACGTGCGTCATCGCCACCCATTGTTTTCCCCGAATTGTGATTCTTTCCTGAGATCGTTTAAAATGTGCTCGCCCGAGGGAATCCACACCGGCTTCGATACAAGCAAAATAAAAGGTTCTTGAAGAAAAAACACACGCCCATCAACAATTACGTCAAACACAATCGCAATGTGAGATGTTTTCGATTCTTCGCGTTGATAATCTCGTTCGTCTCGTTTTTGACAATCAATCTCAGAGCCAACCGCCAGTCGATAACCTCTTGCTTTTCTTTCTTATCGTATGGGCGATACGAATGCGACGGCTATTGTTACAAACAATGTGTGACGATGACAGTGATGCTGGTCAGTATTATTTTTAGCGAAGTCAGTCGCGAGAACGCTTCTCATCCCGGCTTTCTTGTGGCTTTCGCAGGAAGAGCTCTATCGGGGTTGACTCGGGTGATCTCACGGATTTTTCTGCTGAAGGCATATGATTCTAATCGCTTTTTGTCGCATCGCGTCAGAGGTTTGTTTCGAGGCACTGGCCTAGATTTATTAGCCAAATGAAGAGTTTATTTTTAGATTCGTTTTTTTCTAGCCTTTTTCGAGGCCGCTCGTTTTTGGGAGGGCGATTACGGAATCTATTCTTTGCTCCGAGAAAAAAAACAAAAACCGTTGTTTTGCTTTATTTCATTGCCCACGGGGCATTTTCTGAATCATCAGTTGAAAGGAAACTTTCCACGAATAGAACTGAATAGAAACAACAGAAAAAAAACAAAACAAAACGAAATTGAATGCCGAAGACGAGACGATGAACTGAGATAAAATGATAGAAAAACAAGGTTGTTCGTCGTTCGATCAAAGACAAAAACGGAAACAAAAAATGCAGAGGAAAAAACCGAGAATAAATCGTCCGCAAACCCAATCGTCTCGATGAAAATGGCTCTCGCCTCCCATTGTCATTGAGCTGCCCGAATTCAGGCGGAACCGTCGCTTACCTCAATCGCATAATGCAACACTTTGGCGGCAGGATGAATGACTAGATTCTCCATTGGCGTGATTTCCGGCTTCTGCCATCCGCCCAACGATTTGTGCCAGAATACTTTGAGCATGTGATCGGTGAAATGCTTGCCAAAGACGAGATCATCAGCTTCCGGTTTCGGATGAAGTTGATTTGGCGAGGCCAGTCGAACGTGGAGATCGGATTTCTGAAATGAGAATCATCATCAAAACCTCCTCATCGCGCGAGTCAATGACATGTCGAACAGCGAAAATCGAAGGAGCAAACACGATTCGACAGCCATCGTTCATTCATTCAACGTTGCCAATTCGATTCGAGGATATGCTAATTCGATCGACCCCGATGCACATGAATGTCAAGTAAATCAATTTTTATTTGAAATTGAATAAAAATCGAAGCACCGCGATTCGAATCGATTATTCGCAAAATTATAATTCGAAAGGAAGGCGTGCACTCAATCGCATTCAGAACCCACTTTCAAATGATGAATTCGTTTAATTTCGTTTCGCCACTTCGGCGGTTGAATACAAACCTTAAACAAATGTCCATTGTCAGGGTCATGTTCGATGGGAATCGGCTTTGTGTTGTAGGCTGATGGCGGAATCTCGTACAGCTTTTGTGTATCATATTCTTCGATCGGCTTGTGGAGTGGTCGGGCCGTTCCGGTGCTGCACAATCGGATTTGCTTGTGCACAAATTTCATGAATTTGTGCTGATTTTGGAATATATGCCGACACAGATGCTGAAAGGCAAAGAGCGACATTGATTTGTTATTTCTCGTCAGATTATTCATTCCATCGTTTGGGTGTTTGATGGCCCGGACCCAGGCCAAGACCCAGACCCGAAATGTGCTGCCACTGAACCGCTGGCTATTTTCGTTCGATTGCCTTTTGCCCAACGCACGATCGAACGTAAAATCTAATCAACGGAACCGAACCAACCAACTGACGACTTGAATTTTTCTTCGCATTTCGAATTCGATTTATCTCCGAACTCTTGCGAAAATCATGTTCTTGTTTACAAAGATTTGTCGATTTGTTTTGCTCCCTTTTGACGTTCAGAACAACAACAACAACAACAATAACAAAAACAACAAATCAATGAAGGTTATTGTTACAGTTTGTGAGAGTCTCCCTGTTCGATCATTCAATTCAATAATAATAACATCGCGTGGCGTGTTCATTTCGTGAGCTGATTGTGTGAGCTTGCATCGGCAATGTATCGCTGACGATTCACCAGCCTTTCAGATTGTTCGAAATAAACAGAGATTAGAATTGAATGTGAATCGATTTGTCGATGCATTCTTGAATATTCGCGCGGAAGTGCTGCGCGGCCCCATCGACGTCATACACCACACGCATTCTGCATTTAAAATGCGAATATTCTGATTTTTGCCTCTTTTATTTCATTTAATTTTTTTTTTTCGATTTGCGTTTCGATTCGTTCGCTCAAATCATTTGCATTATTTGTGTCAGTTGGCGTTTTGAATTATGCGCTTTAATGGCATTCACCGAATTTAGTTCAATTGCGTTTCCATTTGATTCGGCTCGATGCCATTCGAATCAATTCGAATCGATGGCTTTGTAGTTCGCTTCTGTGGGGAATGGGGCAAAGGAGATTCAGCCTTGCTTGCTGTTTTACAGTCGAAAGCTCGTAGCCGGGAGTTTGAAGGAAATCTGATCACCGAACGTGGTGCATCTTTGAATGACTTGTTCTGAGTCTCCGACTCAATTCCGCAATGCACATCGACTTCTCTGTTGAATTATCAGTGAGTTTGCGTCTGTTTGTTTATTCTCGCTTCTCAATTCGCTTTCCGCACGCCGGGTGGACGAGGTGATAATGGGGGACACAGAGCTCATTAGCTCTGTTAATCGAAGTCGACCTGCGATGTTCGTAGCAGCGATTCATTGTTTCGTAAATGGTGCTATCATCGGTTATTTGACCTCGAGCGTCTCTTGCCAATTTAATCAGTTATACGATACTCTCGTTCGGGTTTCGAAGCTCTAAACTTCATTCATTTGTTCCATTTGGAGTATTAGTCAACTTTCCTGCGATTACTCGATGCGTTGTTCGATGTCCTTATGTCCTTGGAAGCCCCCCCCCCCCCCCCCCCCCCCCCCCCCCCCCCCCCCCCCCCCCCCCCCCCCCCCCCCCCCCCCCCCCCCCCCCC
>JANSTV010069573.1:0-10848 GCA_027564135.1 Lestremia cinerea
GGAAGGTGGGGGAGGGATTTTTTCCATCGTCGAATGTATTGTGCATTTGCGTCCATCGAATGATTGCGTATCATTTTTGCCATCGGTGGGACACACAATAAACGAGCCATTTCTCGTTGTCTTGAAGCATTCGCTCGGTGATTCATTTTGTTGTTGATTCGTTTGGTTATTTTTCTCATTCGTTGCGCTTGAATGTACACCGTGGGCTGAAATTTGTTATTGTTTTGTGAATCTCAAATATTGCATTGATTATCGCAGGCAACAAGCTGCCAAGTGATTTTCGCGCAGCATAAACGTTCAATTGGAAAAATCACGACGACAATTGTCGGGGAAATTCTGAAACGAGCGTTGAATCATCACAAATTTGGTGAAATTCAATTAACGAAAAATAGAATGGCGTCCACAATGCAGTTAGAATTTGCCCAGGCAATGTCTGATTTCAAAACGATGTTTCCGGAAATGGATCGGGACGTTATCGAGGCTGTCCTTCGAGCTAATCAGGGTGCTGTCGATGCAACCATTGACCAATTGCTGGCAATGAGCACCGACAATCAGGTGAGCTCCAAGGCATTGACCATTCTGACTAGACTCCAATGCGATTCTAATTCGATTCCAATTTCAATTCAAATTCCAGAATGAAAGACTGCGAAATGAGCTAGACAAGTCAGTGACTAACACACCGAAGAAAACCTCATTAAATGTTCTCAGTGAGAATGAAATACAGGAACGGGGAACGAGTGGTGGGACGCCCGTGCATTTGTCGACATTATCATCGACCACCAGTACAGGCGCCTCGCCAAAAATAAAGAAACCTTCAACCAGCAGCAGTCCGGCGATATTCAAGAAGCCCGTCAGTGGGACCTCGACGAAAGCAAATAAGAAATGGGATCCACCGTTGTTGGGCCCGTTGCCGCCAAGCTTCTTGCGATTGTCATCGATTGACGTGAGTAACCTCGACCCACAAGCGGAGCATTCTCTAGACGATTATCGCATTCTCTTTGCAGACCCGTAACGATTATGACATTCCCGACGAGCAATTCGCATTGATGCTACAGAATGAGGAGTTTATGAATGAACTGCGATGGAATCAAGAGTTTATGCTGGCGTTGGAGAAAGAGCAACAGGAGAAGGGTCGCAGTGTTGATGCCGACATGGTGTTCAAGGAGCGTCTCAAACACATGGGCAAACGATCTCGCAAGAAATTCATGCAACTGGCCAAAGTGTTCACGTGGCAACGAAACAAGAAACCAGGTGCCGTTCGACATCCAGACTCGTTGCTGTTGCAAGAGGAGCACAGCGATGATGACGAGCCCAAAAAGGCTGTCAGAAAGTAATCTCAGCCAATCGCCTTTGTTGAATGGCCGAATTTTATGGCCATTCCATTCGTTCCGTTCCACATCGACGATCGGCTTTCATTTTGAATCTGTCATTGGATTCCTGCCTAAAACAGATAAATCTCGGGGGAAAACAGTCAATTTATTTTGTTGTCGTTTTCATTTTGCTTTTCTTTGTTTTCACACTTTCCGCACGGCTATCAACAGCATTCGCATCGCACGTTTTTTTTTCTCTCGTCGCATTTGATGGAGCGTGCGGATTTCTTCTCTTTTCTGTCTTTTTCTTTTTTAATTTGTTTTTTTTTTTTGAATTTTGTTATTTTTTTTTTCAAATTGTTTATTATTGTGCAATATGTTTTCAATTGAGTGAGCATTTATGTTTACGTCGTCGCAGGTTGAACGAAGATTTTGGTGTAAACTAATTTTACGATAAGAACGATGATGATGGCCGTTCGTTTTGTTGATTTTTTCAACGATTGTTTTATTGACAATGATTTTTTCTCTAAGAAAATTATTTAATTTTATTGGCTTTCCCAAAAGAGGAGAAGCAATCTTTTGTTTTTTGCACTCAGCGAAACGAACAAATGATCGAATAGAAATTTGATTTGAACGGAATGGTGACACGATGGGAGGCCCGGTGACGGTTCGCGGGGAATCGCGGGACTCAAAAGTGGTGCCATTGAAAACACACGGGAGGAGAGTGTTTCGAATTTCGCAGCGACTTTGATACGTTGATGTTATCAAGATGTTGACCGAGTTGCGGCACATTTGCGCCGCTTCGAGGCGAATCTCACCAAAGAGTAAATTACATATGTAAATCAATTCTATTAGCTGCACGTCACTCACACACACTCACACACACACACACTCACAGACACAAACAGACAATTCAAAGAATTTAACGTAAACCTAGTCAAAAAAAAATGTATTGAAGTCATTTTAATGCAATTTAGAAGAGATGAGCCATGCTTCGATGGAACCGAATCGTGTTCAACAAATTGATATCGTCCGGTGAATATGTGACGAGTGAAGATACCCATAGAGAACATGTAGTAAGAAACAAAAACAAAACCAAACTCACAACAACTCGCTCGAATTGTTGATCGATCTCAGTCGATTGCTGAAATTTTTCCGAACAAAAAATTCTTTTGCTTTGACTCTTAGACAAAACCAAAAATATGCAAAGAAAAATAAAAATGAAGTGATTTACGCGGTTTCGCGGCGCATGATTGTCCGAATTTTTCTAAAGTCACTTTTGTTATGGTTAAAACATAGACTGGCCAAAATGCAATTCGCAAAAATGAAATAAAACAAAAAGAAATTCCAAAAAACTGCTTTTAATTAATCCAGAACGATGCGAGGGATGCTCTTGTGCCTCACCATTAAAATCCAGCCACTTGACTTTCCCAGCATTGTCGCCGGCATCGCCACCACCATTCCGGATTCATCATGAAAGGGAGCACCCAATGAATAAATAAATTAAAATTGTCTTCAAATCAAAGAAAAAATGGAAACACCATTGCTTGTTTTTTGTTGTTGTTTATTTCTCTTTTCTTTTGTTTTCTCTTATTTTATTCGCCTAAACTGCGACTTCCGATCTACCAACCGTTGCTCTCTGCCGCCTCGCTGTGAAAACCGCACACGTTTGTTCGTTGAAATGTAATCGATTTTGGATGCACCATTCCAACATATTGTCGACGTCTCCCTGCAGTCGCCGTGCATCCAACATATCACGTACTTTCATTAGTGCTTCGTCATCGTCCCCAAAAAGCAGAACGAGACCATTTTGCATTGTACCGACTATATCGTTGACGAACAGCAAGAACGAGATCGTTCCCGGTGGGCTTCCAGCCGGGACACCTGATGGTCGTGACTTGTTGTTCCTGAGTTCAACGGAGGCCGGTGGTTGAAAGGAATTTTGGGCAAGCCATTTAGCCGTTTCCCCGCCGATTCCCAATGGAGCCAATTGCTCAACCAATATTCGGTGGGTAACTGCGTTTTTGAAGTCTCCATAGAAAACAACCAATTGGACATTCTTCGGAAATGCATCGTGGAAAAATGCTGAAACGCATGCAAGGTGTGTCGTGACCGACCTGCTAGGAGGCAATTGCGTTGAGAGGAGTGGGTTAATCATACGGCTGATTTTGATTTTGATTGCTAGCACGAATAGTTTCAGCATCACCAAACTGATTGCTATTTTGGGCCTGATAGCGGGTCCCTTCTCGAATACTGGAACCACACGAGAGAATTTAATCGTGTCCGGGATGCATTCAGCTTCAAATGTTTTGCGCAACAGCACCCATAACGGCCAAACAATTCCGTATGACCACTTTTCCCGGACGTTTTTTGGTATTTTATCGGGCCCTCTTCTGCACTTTCTATTCAGCAATCTGATTGCGGCAGCAATGTCCTCCAACGACACCTCAAATTCTTTAATCTGCGGCAGAGCAACGAAACAATGAGTCGATTCAAATTCTGCAGCAAGCAAATCTACGATTGCTTCCGGATCCCCTGCCGTCTCACTACCCAAGTAGAATACACGTGGATGCGATAAATCCTTTTTTTCGAAATTCGCAAATCGCCAAAACTGAACGTGGTTCCTCCTGAATTCAGCGTGAGCTCCGGCGATGATTTTATTTCGTTTTATTGCCTCTGTATATTTCGTTTTCAGCTCTGCTATTAGTGCTTTTTCCGCGTCGATTTGCTTCTTCCACGATACAACTGTAACCGAAAGAGACATTTTAGAAGTGGAATCTCGATGGAATCTTTGGGGTGAAAATTGTCGATATGACATACACGATTCGTCGAACAGCCATGACCTTGATCGCTGCATCTCTGTTCGGGGTGCCTTGTTATGTCTAAAACGACCGGATGTCTGGCTAGGAAACCAGGGAGTAGTGTTTTGGGCAGTTGCGACTCGGCTTTGAATGCACACCACACTCTTCAATGGTCGGAGTAATTTTCTTGCAGTGGCGAGCTGTGAAAAAGAGAGAAGCAATGGAAATGGCATTCACATGACGTGCTGATATTGCAGATTCCAAGTCCCTATCGGAAGACCATGATGGTCTCGGTGCTAGGTGAGTTATTGACGCCTTGGTGATCTACACTCATTTGCTGGTGATGTGCACCGAGTTGCGGATGGAACCGAATCGTGCTCATCAAATTGATATCGTCCGGGTAATATGTGACGTGATGTGAAACAAAAAGAAATTCCGACGCTTCACCAATCTGCTTTTAATTTGTCAAGCACGTTTTGAACAATTTTCTTGTGGTTCGCATACAATTGGACCTCGCCATTCAAATCCAGCCACTTGACTTTTCCAGCATCGTCGCCGGCTTCGAATTTCAGGTTGCCGACCACCGCTCCAGATTCGTCGTGAAAATTGTAGGCAATCGTCTCCATCCAGGCATTATCCGTATTCCGAGGATCATCCACGTAGCCCTTGTAGATCTCCTGACCCGTTGTGTCGAAGAAGTTGCTGATAGTTTCCTCAGCTTTACCTGAAATCAACGGAACTTAATGGCCTCGAGCATGAATGTCTGATGCTCCGCCACCTACCGCTGTTGCTGTTGAGCGCTTCCTCGATGAATTCCCGTTTCAACGTAGCGCTGACTTTTTCACCGGGGTCCACCATCCCTCCCGGAATGGCCCACATGCCATTGTCTTTCCGCTGAATGGCAAGCATTTGAAGGATATTCAAATCGGTTCTCGAATTCTTGACTATTGTCCCAGCTTGGTCCCGTTTCCATCGAGTGACAATTGGATCAGCAGCATGATTCGGACCCCATCGACCCAGCAAACCGCGTCCAATCAATCCAGTCCGCCCAAACGGATTCCGTGGCCCATTCTCTTCGATTTGATAATCTCCCTGGTACGAGCAACGATTCAATTTCCCGTCAACTTGATTCCATTGTGGCTGAAATGATTTGTCGTCTGCGAAAATAGCAAATTGTTGGGAGTGAAATTGTCGAAATGACAGTTGATCGAACCTACCGAGCACTGGATCCGCCCATGGTTTTCCCTTCAGCACCGGCGATTCATAGAATGTGGGCTGATATTCGGGGTACGCAACGGACCAATTGACCAACCTGAGTGGAACTGGGAAACGTTCTATCAAACATTGCGGATAAAGAGCATTCCGACAGTTGGTGTGAATGAATGCTGGTCTCATCGTCGATATGTCAAAGGGTCGCCAGCGGATCAGTAATGCCAAACTCGACACCCAAACGAAGGAGCGGAAGACAGAGGTTATCTTGATACGCGACTGAACTGTCAAAAATCCGGTGGCAAAACTGACACGGTAAACAACAACATCAACATTGCAGTGACTCCGTCACAAAGATCCACCGCTTGAGCGTCCTTGGTTGTGTTGCTTATGTCAGTGGTGACCCTATCGTGAGATTCGGCTCGATTCGGATGGATTTTTTTCGAAACGAATTGAAAAACAGAAAAAATTATTTTCCGATTGAAATTTTCTCTGCCAAAACGACTGTGATGAATTGAGCGGATTGCATTTTTGAATAGGTGGGTTGTCATCGTGAATGAAACGCAACTGAGGTGAAGCTCGTTGTCGATCGGTGACCGACCGACAAAACGGCAATGACATCGACAACGACGACGACGACTAACCGCAAATTATGAATGGCTTTTAGGGAAAAGGACGAGTGCTTCCGAAAGGTTGTTTGGCTCGCTTTCTCGCTGCGAGGCCATTTGTTTACACTTTTGTGAATGAAAAAATTTCGTCTCAATGTGATTGTGTGTCTTTGAATCTGCGAATGTGAAATAACGCACACGGAGAGCACTGTGATTGCGACGCGACTCGATTAAATTCGATTGAATTAACGAAAAAAGAATTCACAGTTGTTTTGGGACGAGACCAGAGTAAACATAATGGACATTTGGCAACCATTCAACATCATCGTTTCGCTTATGATATTACTGAATTGTAATCAAATAGTCAACTCGGAAACACAAAGACCAAACATTTTATTAATAATTGTCGATGATTTACGTCCAGCCATTGGTTTGTATGGCGACAAGAAAGCCGTTACGCCGCACATTGATGATTTAATTAAGAAAAGTACGGTATTCACTCAGGCATATGCTCAGGTAATTCGAATCATTTTTGTTGTTGTTGTTGCTCCTCTGCAAATTCACACACAAACACACACACACGCACACACAGACACAAAGACACAGCGCACATTCACAGACATCATGATCACTAGCACCAACGCATCATCACATCATGTCACACCGACACATAAATGACCGGCCATAAAATTCCATTCAAAACAAAAATGAGAAATTTTTCCTAAAAAACAAAGCACAAGCCAGAACCAATAATAATTTTTCTCTTTTCATTCATCCATTGCGTTCGGCTATTTCAGCAAGCTGTGTGCGCGCCCAGCCGAAATTCATTGTTAACAAGTCGCCGACCAGACACTCTGCGATTGTATGATTTTTATAGTTATTGGCGTGATTTCGTTGGAAATTTTACCACATTGCCGCAATATTTTAAAGAGCATGGCTACGAAACGCGTGCAATTGGAAAGGTATTTCATCCAGGAGCGTCGTCGAATTCGACCGATGATTTTCCGTACAGCTGGACGAGTGTGCCGTATCACCCGAGCACGGAAGCGTTCATGAATGAGCCGGTGTGTCCGAACCGAAAGCTTGGTACTTTTGAGGCGAAGGTCATTTGTCCGGTGGAGCTTTGCTATCAACCTGAAGGTACACTGCCCGACATGCAATCTCTGGGGCAGGCTGAGACCATTCTCACGGCGGCTAGAACGAAACCATTATTTTTGGCCGTGGGATTTCACAAGCCTCACATTCCATTCCGTGTGCCTCGTGAGTTCTATCACTTGCATCGCATCGATAAATTTCGCAGGCCAGACTTTGATCATATTCCGTACGGTATGCCAACGTCAGCATTCAATCCATTCCTTGATATTCGTGAGCGAGCCGATGCTCAACGGCAGAGCATACCGTTCCCTTTCGGACCGATTCCAAGGCGATTTGGGGAGCGTCTCAGACAGGCCTACTACTCGTCAGTAACTTACATCGACCATCTGCTCGGTAGACTGTTGACTATTGTCAATCCCACAAACACAATTGTGATCTTGACCAGTGATCATGGTTGGTCATTGGGCGAACATGCTGAATGGGCAAAGTACAGTAATTTCGATGTTGCCTTGCGGATTCCATTGATCTTTCATCGACCAGGCGACATTTATCGTCGTATCGATCGCGTTGTAGAATTGGTGGATTTGTTCCCAACGATCGTGGATTTAGCTGGCTTACCGAAAATTGATCAGTGTAAACGATCTTCCGAGGAGATCACCTGCACCGAAGGTAAAAGTCTGATGGCGTTTTTCAATCAAACCGATCGCGAACGAGACTTTTATGCATTCAGTCAATACCCTCGACCGGGAGCTTATCCCACCGCTTTTCCCAACAGCGATCGACCTCGTTCCAATGACATTCGCATCATGGGCTATTCGATACGAACTGATCAGTTTCGTTACACGAACTGGATCAAATTCGATGGACGCAGTTTTCGAAAAGGTAAGGAATGAATGGACGGGAACAGACCCCAAAAATAAGGGTTCTTCTGAAATGAGTCGTCGTTTCAGATTGGAACGTAACGTACGGCGAAGAATTGTACGATCACTCGATCGACTCGGATGAAATGATCAACTTGGCCACGCGCGAACAATGGTCCAAGACGAAAGCCTGGCTGAAGAATGTATTACACGCGAAGGTGTCGTCGAGAAAGTAAATTTCGACCAAATGCGGAGCCGAATGGGAGGAGAGCCAACGCCGAACGGAGGGCGAATCTTCATAATTGGCAGCTTGTTGTGACTTTTGTAATGTGCATACGTCGTCGTGATTGTCGTGATCGTTGTGATCGTTGTCGCCTTCGCCGTCATCACCCGTTGGGCCCGATATCGAAATGTGAATTGATTATGGGTAAATATTCACAAAATATATATTTAAAAAAGTCACACTCTTTGCTTGGCACTCCAACCGAGCATGTGGGATTATTATAATGTCGAAACGAATGATCCACTGAATGGGCAAGGCGAAGACAATGGGGAGACGCAGCGGTCACAACACCGTTGAAATCGTATCGGTGTAGAGACAAAGATGATGATGATGATGATGATGATGGCAATGACGATGACAGCGGCAGAAAACGAGAAGAAAAACCCGCAGTGAAAAAGAGAGAAAAAATCGATTTAATTTTAAATAAACTGTTAATGGTATTTTTATTTTTATTCTCATTAATATTGACAAATTTATATATAAAACAAGTTTTTCAAAACGCCTACGAACATCCGATCAGCGGGCGTCCTTTCATACATCTCTCTCTCTGGCTGACTTTGGCATGTCGGTCTCGGTCCGTCTCTGTCTGTTCTGAGTTGTGTGTTGTGTGCGCACATTCAATTCCGTTCGCATCTCTTATTTTGTATGAGTCGCTCTGTTTCGCTTTATTTGCGCTGACTGTCTGTGAATTTCGTCAAAAACCGAACTAAACACTAACGAACTTCGGTTTTGAAAACGAAACGAAGGAAATTGAAAGAAAACATCAACAAAAACACTCATCGGCTCAGCGGCCCAACCAGCAGACAATGGTGACTATCAGCCTCCACCGCACGCGCTATCATCACTGAGTCGTCTCTTCGGATCCTCAAACCGATGCTGAAACGAGACGATGCTGCTGAACATTGCTAACAGGGCGACCAACCACATGCACATCTCGCGCAATGCGCACCGATGAATGAATCGAAAAGAATGGTGAATTGAGATAGATTTAGATAAAAACGGGCAAATTTCATTAAATACCAACGGAACGATACATTCTACGTTCGCCGATTTAAATTTATAAAATGAAATTTCAATACAAAGTGTAGGTATGAAAATTGCCGTTGGTGTTGTTGATGGTGTTGCTATTGCTATTGCTGTTGCGGCCGTTGTGGGCAATGTTTGATGTTCATCGATAGATATTTTTTTCACAAAATGCATTCGCATCGACGATAAAATAGTACAGCGCGATTTGACTTACTTTATTCGTTGAGGCGCATTCGATACACCTTTTTTCGCGTCGTTTCGGTGAATTCCATTTTGGATTTTCATTGAAAATGTTTCGCCATCAATCATCGATCAGTGATCAACGATGAAAGCGTATGGGAGGCTGAGACGAACGGAATGCGATGAGGATTATCGGAGAAGAGATTGTGCGTGGGAGTGTTACGGTACGATGGTGGTCGGGCTGCGACAGATGGTCGATGTTCTCTGCACAACTGACAGACATGAAGCAGTCATCCCGGAAGGAGCTCAGATCGTTGATTCGTAACGCAATCTAAAGATCTGCTCGCCCATTCATTTCCTGTGGCTGTTGCTGCCGCCGCCTTCGTAGAAGCCAACCATCGAATAACAAAAGGCTCCGTAAACAATTTTTCTCGCTCCAAGAACCACTTGCGCGCTCATTTGAATGCGTCAAAAGCCGAAAAGAGCAACACCAAACGACGAGGTCTACGAAAATGTCGAAAATGAAAAGAAAAATAAAATCATAATAACTTCGACCGACAGTGTCCTTCATAAGGTCAAACAACAACAAGAGAAATTTAACTCTTCATGTGCGCACTCTTATGTACATTGTTTCTGTTTCATATTATGTGCTCTTTGGCGTCGGCATCGATATCGGCAATGGCAACAGCAACAGTATCAACATCGACAACGAGATCGGCAAATCTATTTAATTTCTGTCCTGGCTATGATGATGCGGCGCAGCGCACAGCACACGGCGCGGGCATGGCGCGGGCACGAAACGCGGACAAGGCTCGACACCGCCATGTGCAAAAGTGTTTGTAAGCGGTTCGGTAGTGTCTGCTTTTATCACATTTCTGTTCGATGCTGCTTTGCCTTTTGCAGTACACATTTGCTTGAGTGAATGCCGTTAATCAACTTAAAAATAAGTGACTGACATGAATGATGTGTGTGGTAGACGTATACACGCACTAAAGGAGGATGAGAGTGCGAGAGTGCGAGGGAGAGACATGACTCTTGTAGATCCTCATGGAACTTTCATCAATGCTCCCAGTTCGACTAACTGGCTGACAAGTTCTTGTATTTCAAAATGTGAAGAATCATTTCGAGTTCGCCGGCAATTCTCACGCATCTCCACTACCTTCTTCCGAAGGTAGCAACTGTCTCTCACACATGTTGTTCTCGTCTAAGATCGAAATGCAGCCCGTAGAAAAGGACGGACGGACGGATGAACGAAACGACAAAAAAAGAAAAAGAAAAAAAAAACTGAATCTGAAGCAACGCAAAGCGATGCAAAGCGGAGCGAAAAAAAAAAAGAATTTGAAAAATAAATGAAATAAACAATTCAACAACCTTTGCGATGATTCTCAAACGGATGCAGTGATTTGTTATTGTTGTTTGTTTTAGTTGTGTTTTGTTCGAGTTTTGGCTCTCGTTCGATTCGATCCTCAACGAAAC
>JANSTV010069584.1:0-10847 GCA_027564135.1 Lestremia cinerea
CTGTTGGCTGTCGGCTGCAACGATGGCCGGATCGTAGTGTGGGACTTCCTGACCAGAGGCATCGCCAAGATCATTTCGGCTCACGTCCATCCGGTGTGCAGCATCAGTTGGTCGCGAAATGGCCACAAGCTACTGTCGGCGTCGACCGACAACAATGTCTGCATCTGGGACGTGCTCACCGGCGAATGCGAACAGAAATTTCGGTTCCCATCGCCTGTTCTCAAAGTGCAATTCGATCCACGGAACGATGGACGCTTCTTGGTGTGTCCGATGCGGTACGCCGGTGTCTTGGTTGAAATCGGAGGAAGCCACAAATGTCTACCGCTCGACAACGATGTAATATCCCCGGTCTGATGTTATTGATCGCGGAGGCAAAGTTCATTGTTTTCTCGATTTCAGGGCGATTTGAACATCGTTGCGACATTCGACAGACGCGGCAAACACATCTTCACCGGCAATGCAAAAGGTCGAATATTGGTGTTGCATTCACGGACGCTGGATATTGTGGCCAGTTTCAAAATCACTGTGGGCACATCCAGTGCCACGGCTGTCAAAAGCATCGAATTCGCCCGAAGAGGAGAGTAAGTGCTCTGATGATTGTCGAGGGAGGCCACCGCTAATCGAAATCCCTTTCAGTTCGTTTCTAATCAACACATCCGATCGAATCATTCGCGTGTACGATGCCAAGGAAGTGATCGCCTGTGGCAAAGATGGTGAACCCGAGCCAATTCAGAAGCTGCAAGATCTGGTCAACAAGTAAGTGAAGGCCCTCGAATGGATCTGTTGATTGAACTCATCGCAAAACTTCCTCCACAGAACCACCTGGAAGAAATGCTGCTTCTCCGGCGACGGTGAATATGTATGTGCGGGTAGCGCGCGACAACACGCCTTGTACGTGTGGGAAAAGTCAATTGGAAATTTGGTGAAAATCCTGCACGGAACCAAAGGCGAGCTACTGCTGGATGTGGTCTGGCATCCGGTTCGGCCCATCATCACAAGCATCAGTTCAGGATTGGTGTCGATATGGGCCCAAAACCAAGTGGAAAACTGGTCGGCCTTCGCTCCGGACTTCAAGGAGCTCGACGAGAATGTCGAGTACGAGGAACGTGAATCCGAATTCGATATCGAAGATGAAGACAAATCCGTGGATCTCTCAGCTGAAGCCAAACACGATGAGGAAATCGAAGTGGATGTGGTCAAAGTCGATCCCATAGCGGCCTTCTGCAGTTCAGACGAAGAGTACGAGGATGAGAATGCCCTGCAGTTCCTTCCGATGGCTCCAGAAGTGGAAGACCCTGAAGATGGATGGAACTCAACGCAAGAGAACCCCAGTGGCAATGAGAATTCCATCAAAGAGAATGAACCTCCAGATTCTGATGCGGGTGGGTCCTCCTCGGCGAAGAGAAAGAAAACGACCAGCTTCGATATTTCTTTGGATGGTCCACCGACAGACGGTAAATATCGACTGTGTTGGGTCTCTGGGACCACATATGAACCATGCCATTTTCTCATCCCACAGAAACTCATCCGCTCCTGCAGAACAGATCCAACAAAGACAAACAGAATTCGTCGAATAAAAAGGGAGCCGGGCGTCCTCGCAAGTAATTCAGCTCCGATTGACTCATTGTGCCGTCTCTGTAATCATTTCCAAAGCGGATTCCTAACCGTTGACCAAGCGAGCCGTGTCTCATCGACGATGAGAAATGTTATTGTTGCGAAATAAACTCGATTCATTTTTTGTCCCGAAAAATTCGTAGCTTTCAATCAATCTTTTCATCTCGTTTGCATTCCATCGAAAGCTGACGAATCAAAGCAAAGCAAACCAATCACTGACTGGTCGAATCGAAACGTTAAAAAACGAAAACGCCCGAAGCGTTTGACATTCGACGGTCACCGCGCAGTGAGCTGCTCTTTGTATGTTTGCAAATGAATCAGTTCATTTGTTGTGTTATCGGCGTTCAGTCGCAAGCAAGTCGCCAAGTACAGAGAACATCAAGAGACAATATTTCTTTTCGCAAATTATATTTATTTTTTTAGAAAGAGGTGAGTCAAGTCATTCGATTCGAATTGAAATCTTTTGAGGACGTCTTTGAGCGAAATTCTATTGCATTCGCGTCGGAATAGAGATCGAACGATTTTCAATGCCAAATCGGTTGTTCGAGCGAACGATAAAATTATATGCGTTTCAATTTCAATGGCCGAAACGTTGCAGGGCCCAGTTAGTTTTCTTTGTTTGGACGAATCAGCGGTCACTATCGGTTCGGTGAATAAATTACTGGGAGAAATTTCGTCGTTGAAAGTGCGTCGTGGATGCGAATTTGGTCCAAATTCCACGCTCGTTGATTATTGGTCGATTTCGAACGAAGCCAAACAAATAATATTTTCCGTGAAAATTAGAGTCGAAAAAAACCCCGCAATCTCGACCGTTTCGCTGAACGATTTATCAATTGCCGCAAACATAACAGTAAAATAACCTCTGAACCTTCTCGATAACCATTTGCGCGTTTGTTCTCGGAACAAAAGCGAACAAAAGAGACAACAACGCGGTTACTCATCGCTAATGCAATTAACTGAATGTGCGCTTTCCCCCACTGGCAGAATGAATTCCTCTAATTGGATCTCAAGTAAATCCGAATCCAGCGGTGATTCGATGCGAATGTCGTTTGACGAAACGAATAACCGTTTCTTCTTTCCTTCCGAAATTGTTTCAGAGAATTTTCCGTTAGCTGTTCGGAGGTTATCAACGCATCAGCATGAAGTACGCTTTGATGATTTTGCCGTTTTTGATGGCGATGGCATTCGCTGATGAGGGAGCTCCTCCCCTGTCGGACAAATTCATCAACGAAATTAATTCCAAGGCTAAGACCTGGAAGGCCGGCCGAAATTATCATGAATCGGTTCCGATGTCCTTCTTCCGCGACCTCATGGGAGTCCATCCGGACGCCTACAAGTTCGCCTTGCCGCCCAAACAGTTCGAGGTCACGCAACACGATGAGCCACTGCCGGAGAACTTCGATTCTCGCGACAGATGGCCCAGTTGCCCGACCATCAATGAGATTCGTGATCAAGGCTCGTGCGGTTCCTGCTGGGCTTTCGGCGCTGTTGAAGCCATGTCCGATCGGATCTGCATTCACACCCAAGGAAAGGTCAACTTCCGTTTCTCCGCTGAGGATTTGGTTGCGTGCTGTCATACTTGCGGTTTCGGTTGCAATGGGTGAGTGAGATGACACTAATATAGTGTGTGTGAGAGAGAAGGAGAATAACACTGTTTATGATTCCAGTGGTTTCCCCGGCGCAGCTTGGAGCTACTGGGTGCACAAAGGTCTCGTGAGTGGCGGTACCTACGGATCAGATCAAGGTTGCCAGCCATACGCTATCCCCCCGTGCGAACATCACGTAAACGGCACCCGTGGACCATGCGAAGGCGAAGGTGGCAAGACCCCAAAATGCGAGAAAACTTGCCAGAAGAGCTACACCGTTCCATACGCCAAGGACAAACGCTTCGGCAAGACCTCCTACTCGATTCGCAAGAACGTTGATGAAATCCGCCGTGAAATCTTCGAAAACGGACCGGTTGAGGCAGCTTTCTCCGTTTACGAGGATCTGTTGAGCTACAAGGACGGCGTCTATCAGCACGTGCACGGCAAAATGCTCGGCGGCCACGCTATTCGTATTCTGGGCTGGGGTGTGGAGAACGGTACGCCGTATTGGTTGATTGCCAATTCCTGGAACACCGACTGGGGCAATAACGGCTTCTTCAAGATCTTGCGCGGCCAAGACCACTGCGGAATCGAAAGTCAAATCTCTGCTGGCATCCCGAAAGACGAGGCCTAAGCAGTTGCCTCGCAGCAGATCTGCGGGAATCACGTTTTTAATCAAATTTTTGTTTTGTTTTGTTCGTTTTCAATTATTTTTGGTCACAAAATGAGAGTCTAATTCAAATGTTTTTAATCAATTTTATGCGATCAACTCGAATGTAAGGAATCAATGATTGTGAGGAGGTTAATAAAGGACCATTCAAATGTCTGTTTTTGGTAAAAAAAATAAAGATTTATTCGGTTTACAATTCGATAGTCGGAAAACTCAGTTTGCAGCTCAATCGCCGTCCTTGGATTTGTCCTTTTTCTTCTTCTTCTTCTTTGGCTTCTCCTCCAAAGCATCTTCGTTGTCTTGTGCAGCCTCCTCAGATTCTCTCTCTTTCTTGTCTTTCTTCTTCTTTTTCTTCTTCTTTTCAGAATTCTCCTCTCCTAAAGCGTCCCCGTCGTCCAGTTGGGGCTCCGTAGCTTCATCACTCTCTTTCACTCTTTTCTTCTTTTTCTTCTTAGGGACGTCTTCCACCGGCTCGGTTTTGGCTTCGAAAGAATCTTCAGCGACGCTCGAACTCTTCTTTCGCTTTCTCTTTCTCTCTCCATTCTCTTCTGGCTCTGCCTTGACTGGCTCTAGCTTCATATCAACCTGTTCAAAGGGTTCTTCTTTCACTTCCGCCTCGAAGATCTCTTGGTTCACATAAGCCTCATCGATGGGCTCCTCTCTCACTTCCGCCTCGAAGGTTTCTTGTCCCTCCTCAAATTGGACATCCTCGGGGTTTCTTTCGAAAATCGCGACGAAAAACCCATCCGTCCGATCGATTTCGGGGCGCGCGTAAATGCACTTCTTGCCAACATGCTTGTACTTGGGACTTCCGAAATTCTTCCACGTTTCAGCGAACTCCAAAGGCTTGATCAACTCCCACTTTTTCTCTGCGCATCGCGTCAAAGCCATTGCCACAACCTCTTCGTTCTCCTCCGTATTCACAGAGCACGTCGAATACACGATTTTCTTGGCTTGGGGAAATTTCCTCATCGCATGAACCAGCATCTTGATTTGCAACCCGGCCAATTTGTACAGACGCTCCTCCGAAGCATCTTTGGCATCTTCGACAGAAAACCGATTGGTCATCCCGGAACCGCTGCACGGCGGATCCAACAGGATGTATTCGACGTTCGGCAACTCCTCGTGGCCTGAAAGAGTTGCTGTTAGTTTTGCGAAGGCCAATGACAGCTCCCGCACTTACTGAATGTCAAAACGTCACGTTGAATCGGCTTAACGATGGAGCACTTTGCCTCTTGAACGAAGGTGGCCATGTGCTGGAATCGCGGCAAAACGCGCTCCACCGCATAGATTTGGCCCCGATTCTTCATAATGGCAGCGAGATGGGTTGTTTTCATGCCCGGCGCGGCACACATGTCCAGCACGACGCTTCCCTTGGGTGGATTCAAGAACATCGCTGACAAGCAACTGGCCTGTCGGAAGTGAGGAAAGGGTTGAAGACTTCATTCGATTCACCTCCCACCTCGCAGTTACCTTGTCTTGAAGAATCAACTTGGACTCCCGAACCGAAGCATTTCTCGCCCAATATCGCTTGCTGCTCGGCGGGAAAACGAACAAATTGTTGACGTGAATGTCCGACAGATAATCCAAGTCGCCCAAATTGGCGACGGCCGCAAGCATCTCGTCGTACGATTGAAATTTCGTCGATATCTCCAACCAGCCATCGCGAGCAAACTCCTCAATCGCTTCAGCGCGTGACATCAAATTCGTGTTGACTCGAACATAGCGTGGCTTCGTGGAGGTGTCGGTGCCTAGTTGGAGATGTGGAAGAAGAAATTCACGAGGAATTAATCAACGGTTTCAGTGATCGCAATGGAAAGTTTATTAAGTCAATTGTTAATTCTAATTACAGCAACAGTTTCAGTTCGATTGAAAGGGAACGAGAATGCAAAATACTGATGGAATGACCGTTCAGAGATCTTTCGATGGTTTGAGCTTTTTCTTTTTCGGATTCGGAACGTGAACGGCGTCCGGAATCGCGTGTTGATCGACTTTGTTGCCCGAGTTGTCGTATTCCGGCTCGTGATATGCCTGGTACGCGTACGCGAAAATGATCAGATTGGCCGTGAGCACAGCCGCAATGACCGAGAAACAAGTCTTTTTGAATCCATCGACGTCGTAATAGTGCTCCAGCGTGTAACGGGTGCCGTAGAATGCACCAAACGGCAGAGTAAACATAAGAATGCTGTAGAACAGCAGATAGAGCAGGGCGAGAGACGCCTGTTTCGATATGATCTCATTCGAATAGTCGACCGGTGGACGCTCTGGTTCAGCCTCTAACGCTGTCTCATCACCACTCTCTGTCGCATCCAAGGCGGTCTTATCCACCTTCACGACCTTCTCAACATGCGCTTGCTTTCTCTGTTTGCCCATTCTAAATCAAATGCGTCCCTACTGAAAGTACAGAAAAAGAGTGTGTGTTGATGAGTAAACGGTACCTTGGCCTCCATCGACATTTGCATTGTTCAGAATCGTTTCGAATTTCTCGTGATACGATCGCACACATTGGACCGGCTTCGAATCGCCATTCAATTGCTTCGCACCAAACAATAGCTCAGTTGTCAGAACCAAACAGAGATACTTGTCCAAGCGGGGATTCGCCACCAGAATCTCGCTTTTCTCAATCAAATTGTCGATCGCAGCTTTGTTTTGGATCAATTTCGAAAAGAGAGCGTAAAGTCTATTTGTTTTCTGGAATTGAAATGAGCTTAGGACTTGAACGCTTTCAACAGTCGAATTATTCCTTCAGAGTCAATCTCTGAACTATTCGTGTTGAGAAAAAAATCGACGAGAAATTACCGCGTGTTTTTCCGCAAAAATGAGACTCTTCAATGAGCTACGATTTTCAATGGTCTCTTTCAACAATTTGCTCGCTTTTCGGTATTGATTGGGCACTTTGACTGAATGTTCAAATTTCGTCTCCATTATTGATCATATCACTAGAAATTTCTACCGAAAATCCTGAGAATATTGTTCTTTTATGAAAATTGTTACTTTTTCTGTGAAATACCGCACGCACACACGTGACAGACTGGCTGAAATGAAAACAAAACGTCAATGTCGATCGATTGGCGTGAAGTTGGACGAAGCAGTCGGTGCAATGATGAAACGTTAAATTTATTCGAAATGAAAGTTTTGAAAGTATTCCACAGCCGTTTGCTTCTAGGCTATTTGAGATTCAGTAGATAACAGAGCTCATGACTCGATTGCGACGAAATCCGCCATTTTGAAAGCAGAAAAAAATCAAAAGTTTGTGACATTCGGAATGGAAATCACAACGCAAAAATCTCGTGGCGCATTCAATTCCGGTGCAGGGACCCAACGATTGAGATGAGGATCATATTTCTCAACGTTTCTCATCTTCCGTTCGTCGTTGTAGCCGCCAACGCAAATGATGCAATTTCCGTGTGGCGCGAGCGATGTGCGACGACGGGCACTGTCCAGGTTGGCCAACTGAAACCAGATGACTCATAAGTTAACGTTCAAAAGCCACCAAAGCGAAACCTACCAACGTCCAAACGTCCTCCTTGAGATCGTACCGCTCCACAGTGGTGATGGTGTGCATGCCATCCCAACCGCCGGCCACATACATGTAATCGTTGACGATGACAATGCCGAAGTTCGATCGTCGGATGTTCATCGGAGCTGCGGAAACCCAACGGTCTTCCGTTGGCGAATAATACTCGACGGTGTCATGTGTCTGCGACTGATTGCATCCGCCAACGGCGTAGATGCGATCTTTGTACGCGACCACTCCGAGATAAGCTCGGGCTTTGCTCAGCGGTTCAATGTATTGCCATCGGTTCATTTGGAAGTCGAATCTATGGCGAAAACGTCGATTAGAGTGTTTCGATTGGCCAGTGGTCGGAGCTTACTTTTCGACTGAAGCCAGGAATTCCGTGCGCGAATGGGATTTCATCTCGCCGCCCACCACATAGATGGCATTCTCAAGGTAAGCCGCTCCGAAATCACTGCGGCACATTTGCATTGGCTTCATCGGCGTCAAATCGAACGTTTTCAAATTGAGACTGTCCACCTGGAAACGATTCAACGTAAGAACTATCGAGTTTCCCACACGAAGGAGTCACCCACCGAATCCAAATGCTGGTGATCGTTATTCCATCCACCAATCAGAACGACACGGCTATCGGCAAACACTCCGCTGAAATTGAACCGCTGCGATGGCAAATCCTTTCCAATCACCCATTTGTGCAGATGCGGATCGTACAACTCCATGCTGATGCAATTCTTGGTGTTATCAGTATCAGCTCCGCCGAGCACCAACAAATTCGAAAGCTGCTGACACTTGCGCGGATTCGTGGAGATTTTCATTGGAAATTTGTTCGTGTGCAGTATCCACTTGTAAGTCTCCATCAGCAGTTCCTGACAGTTGAATTGCCGGGCAAATGGTTCGACTTGATCTATGAGAAACTGTCAGAAGCAATCAAGTATTTGTCGAGTCCGATGCGACTTGCCGAAACCGACTTACATTCGCATCCATTTGGGTCAATCGCACCAACGTCAAAAGCTTCGAAATGACCTCACTGCGGTCTTTCTCTTTGAAACGAAACCAAGCCACCAATGCATTGAACACCTCACTTTCCGACGAAACATTGATGTCGTCGCTGCTGAGAAGCGCCGCCAACTGAGTATCGTCCAGTTCTAGAAACTCCTCCGTCTGACACACATCTAGAAAGTACTCACAAGCGAAAGTGATGCACAAACATTCAAGCTCCACGATGCCAAACTGTTTGGCCAGCATGCAAGTTTTCAGACAGTTGGACGGCAAGATGCCTCGATGTAAATACGACAGACATTCCTCAACTATCTCTTGAAATTGAAATTTCTGAGCCGTCATCATAAGATCGATGACGTTCCCACCGTTAACGTCGACTGAACCCGTGTAACAATAGTCGATCAACATTTGGAGATCGGTGCCATTCAAGTCGACCGGAATGTCCCGGATTTGAATGACCTTTGGACGAACCTCATCCGGTCCGCAACTAAACATGTCCGCAAAATATTGGCTTGAAGCAGCTAGAATGAGCTGATGGGCGGCGAGTCTACGGGAAAACCGGTAGATTAGTTGATCTGAAGATCTGCGTTCAGCCGAAATACTGACTTGAAATCGTCTTTGCCAACCAGCACGACATCACACAGATCCGTTTTCCGATAGAAATCATTCAATTTGTCCATTATTCGATCGGCATGGAGTTGAACGCTGCTGTAGTCTCTCGTCTCAGCACTATCGAACGATCTGCGGGACCGCAAACGAGTTTTATTCGAACTTGTAGATATCTTATCCATCGCTTCCACAACCAATGACTATTCGCTCTGAAACCACCAGAAGGAATGAGAGAGAACCTTATCTCACCCTTTCATTTTTGACATCTACTGTTCTTTTCAGACCGCATGGCTGTGCATCGTTGTTTCGAGAAATCAAGAGAGAACTCGCTCATTCAGTCGTAAGCTTTCGTTTTGTGGAACTCGAGAACTTGCGAGAAAAGTTACAAATTCCAGCAAAAAGCTACTTTTTTCAGTCTAACGGTCGCAGAGCCGAAGCATCGATTTTGTGGCGAAGGCAAAACAGATCGCTGCATTACCATCGAAAGTTAACGTTGCGAAAATGAAGAGAAGAAAATGGCGAGAGCGCGGACGACTGTCTGAGCGCTGAGCGAACCGTGAAATTTCACTTGTGGCTCGCGCTGTCAATCTCCGAAATGAATCATATTTATGTATGTTTTCATGCGATTGCGATTGTGTGCTTGTAAATGAAAGATGTTTTGACGTGTTGTGTTTTTTGTTTGCTTTTTTCTTCGATTTTGCCAACAAACATCGAAACAGACGATCACTCAGCCAATAATTAACTCAAAATCCATTCAACTTCCACGCGAAATCGTTCAGCCAGAGCAAAATGCTGTGAATATTGTTGGTAAAACCAGCAGAACGTTCATCGAAATTGCGTGATTCCACCAATTAGCCGTCGGAGATCGATTGTCTGCCAGTCGTTGTTTTTTTTGTGTGTTTTTGCCGTCACTCGGTTTATCCATTGCTTGGACGGTGGCCATTTGGGTGCTGTGCTGAGGCGAAATCCGTAGAAATGAAATCGAAAATTGAGTTCGAGGAGTGCCTCAAAGACTCGCCCAAATTTCGGTAAATATTTGCCAAGGATGGCTTCGTGTGGTAAACAGAGCAGTGGTAACAGTGAGTCTGCCTTTGTTTGCAGATCGTTTCTGGATCATGAGGAGACTTCCGTCGACCATTTGGAGCAGAAATTGGAACGAGCACTGAAACTGTGCACCATCTCGGTGGACAGTGGCAAGGAGTATGTGAAGAACCAGAGGTAATTTCGTCGTCGGCTATTGTTTGCGTTAACGCGTGACATGCCATTTCTCACTACTCACACTTAGTCACATTTGCCTGTGGAATAATGACGGCGCTGCGATCACAGTGCGCATTCCACGAATCACCTAATTGAATCATCGATTCAACTACGATTATCATTGAAACCCCTCTTTCCAGTGCATTCGCAACGGCTCTCTGGGACTTGCAGATCCACTTTCAAGACGATAAAACCGCTCACAATGCCCTCGGCAAGATAATCAGTTGTCTGCAGGTAAGCTTGTTGTGCCTTCAAGCCTCGCTTCTTCTTCCAATGAAAGACGGTTCTTCTTGCAGGAAATGAACAAATTTCACACGATCCTCCTGGACCAAGCGAGCCGAACGATATTGAAGAACATCACATCGTTGATCAAGAATGACATCAAAGAGGTGAAAGATTGCAAAAATATCTTTCAAAAAGTCTCGGAAAGTCTGGACGGTGCTCTGACGAAGAACGCCCAAGCGAACAAAAATCGATCGCAAGAGGTCACCGAAGCCGTCAACATTCTCTCAGCGACAACGTCATGCTTTCGACACACCGCATTGGACTATGTCAACACGTTGACGATGCTTCAATCGAAGAAAATGCCAGAGAT
>JANSTV010069595.1:0-10846 GCA_027564135.1 Lestremia cinerea
ATGCGTTTACCTTGCTCTAATACACAGATTAACATTGTTGGTTTCATGCGGCTCTTTATGTCATGCACGCAATAAATTTTAATTTCTGTAATGCGATGAATACCGTTTGTTTTTCGCTGTAGTCGTTCGAACATATCGTATTTTGTTCTTCAACGATGCACGGCTTCATGATTATTTCTTTTGTAGGTTAATAGACTAAATGACCAAGATCAAGTGAAGAAATGAGACGATAAGCTTTTGGATATTTAAAAGAAAAAATCTTCTCATTCTTGGACTTTTGATGAAGAGTATGATGACAATGATGTTTCGACAAAATAGCATTTTATTATATTTTCATTTGACTTTCTTTCTTTCAAGCGCAAAATCTCAAAAAAAAGCCACCTACCAGAAACACACGCCAAACCAAAGAAATTCATAAATGAAATCAATAAAATCAATCAACACTCACTCAATTATGCATCTACACACATACAGTCTATGTATCAATATCGGTTTTATGATCCAAGATTGAATTTGATTTTGAATTCAAAATCAGGCTCGAGAACAACTCACAAGTCTGCTTATCACCAGTGAAATTACTCGATTCGAAAATCACTTGTATTTTTTTTCATTCAAACAATGTGAAACTTAAATCAATCACACTCGACTTTATAGCGGTCGTTCAGAAATTCGTTTGTTCACTTGTCGTGGCAGATGAAAAATGAATAATTCGCAAATAATTTCACTCAAATCAACATTCAACGATCATGAAAAAAAACAGAAGAAGAAGAAAAAAATGGCGAAGACAAAGACGAAAGAAAAAAATACAAGAAATTATTCAAAAAACTACCATTCGAGACGGCGTACCGTATGGTTTTGTAATGAACAATCACACAATAAATAGCACAGACGAAAAGCGTTTCGTTAAATTTTTGCCCAGTAGGCACTCAGTGATGTGAATACGAAATGTATTGGAATTCTTCTATACGTTCGTTTAATTTTCGATTTGCTTCTCGATTTTCGAAATTGAACGGATTTGGCAAACTGACTGTAACTACGGTTTCGTGCTGGATCGAGCCAGCTTCAATATTGGCAACAATTTGAAATGAGTACAACGTTAATAAGAACGGATGCTTTCTTATTGTTACGTGTGTAATGTGTTTGAAGCTTTCAGACGCACTGTATACCTGTTGCTTCGGTAAGTAACAACTAAAGTATGCGGATATTATCCACGTTCAATACTTTTACAGAGGCTCTCGCAAGCCGAACGACGAGAAAGACGAAAGACTTTCTTTCACTCACTGGAAATACCTCGCTGTGCCATGCGATGCCATATACCATTTCATACATACACATCACTAGACCATCGCTCGGCGATGGTTCATTCATGGTCTCGGTGTGATCGTTTGTGTTCTGCGATGTGCGGTGATCTGTCTACGACACAACATTATGTAAAGGTATTTCACTTCTGGACACTGCCGCAGCTCTCTAACATCTATTTCACTTTTAGCGTTGACATCATCGACGGATTTTTCCAGCAACCATTCTATCATTGTTCCGTGAGGTAGGTTAAGCTAACTCTTCGTTCCTCCTGGAGCAAATCGCTGCTGGTGAAGAAATCATAAATTGAACGGGCGTAAAAGCGATGGAGCCAGGCATGAATTCGATACGAATATAACCGGCGCAACGACAAACGCCGTTTCACAAAATAATTGAAATAAGTTTTTGAAACTTGAACTTGAAGTCGTTGTGGATTTCAGTGGCCTTTGGCGACCTCTTACTATTTTTTATCATTATTATTATTTATTATTTTATCGACAGATTAATGCGTAATCGCTTATTTCGTATTTGTCAATCATGGGCTTTCGACCGAATTGTGACGATCAAATTCAAAACGCATAGCTTCGACAAGACTCAACTGGCATCGAAATTGCAAGACGTCACGTGAAAGAATCACTCTTCGCACATCAAACTGATTGTCGATTGCTTTCTTGCAATAAAATGCACCGCAGGGAACGAAAATGGAATTCCATCAACGTGGATTGTACGATTCGATCGTATCGTTTTTTTTAAACTACTAAAAAACTACTAAGAAAACGACTACTATCAAATCGAAAACGCATAGCTTCGACAAGACTCAACTGCCATCCAAATTGCAAGACTCCACGTGAAAGAATCACATTTTGCACATCAAACTGAAACCAATCCACGTTGATGAAATTCCATTTTCGTACCCTGCGATGAATTTTATTGCAAGAAAGCAATCGACAATCAGCGGTCGATGGAACAATTCAAAAACTAAGGCCAAGTCCTTTTTCGATCATCACTCGATGATCCAATATGTTCCATAGACAACACAAAATCTCATGAATCACTCGATGAATTCTTCGGTTTATTAATTCACCACAATATTGATTCCATGGAGCTTTATTGCAGAAGCTCTATGCTTTTAAAATTGCAGTTATTTATTTAATTCTTGTTGCGGCACTAAAAGCCTTCTGGCGATCCAATAGGTTTCATGGTAAATTACCAAAGTAAATTTTCGAACTCAAGTGGATGGTTTCTGTTAGTTGTGTGACACACAACTTGCGCCCGGCACAAACATGCATTTCAGCCCACAGTCGAAGAATACAAACTGACTTGAAATCCAAAAAGAGAAAGACATCGATTCAATTCCATTCATTTGTTCCAACCGTGTGGAAAACGAGTGCGGAAGACGATTAAAGATGTTTTTTTTTGTCGTTTTTAACTTTATCCATATGATATGACAATGATTTCGTAAGACAACAAAACCGGTTCCATCGACCAATTGTAATCGAAAGGTCTTTCGATTTCCATCGCATGCGTTAGCCTCAATGGAGCTTCCCTTATGTCAAACGATTCGGCATGTGAACACCAGTGAGACATATTTCTCTTGATGGAATTCGATTCCAGTGCCATTTGATTCGGTTTAATTTTGCCAATGAACTTTGTAGTACTGTTCGATATCGAACACAGTCGACGATGGTCGTTTTGCCTCCAAGTATCCTCCTTCTACAATTGAGTGGAATTTTGCCAAAGAACAACAAACTGATTTTTGTTTCCGTTTGGTGTTATAAAACGTTGAAGGTCGTTTTCCAGCTTCCTTTTGATTGAACTAATCGTTCATATGCTAATACATGGTCCCAGCTTGGTTGAATTCCAGGATAAAGTACGTCAATCGAATCGTATTCGCAGTCAATTTTAACGGTTCCAGCGTGTAGACGCAGCGGAGAAATATTCACCACAAAATCCACACTTGTCTCGTGGTGGATATGCCCATCTGGCGACGGACCCCGGTACCATTTGACATTCCCCGTATTTCGTTGCTTGTGATTTATATCGATAACAAATCGAGATTCAATCATATTGAAAACGAAAAAAATTCTCAGAAAACCAGCTTATACCAAAAAATCATTAAGCAATCTGTGTTGTCATTGTTTTTTGGAACATATTTGGTGAATAATGGCATTTGCAGTCTTAAATACCGCTTCGAAATGTGGTCGTTTGTCCAAATGCCTGCTGAATAAAGTGGCGGGTTCCGCAGCAATTCCATCTTATGCCAGGTTTGTTTCTCCTCATTTGCATCCAGAACGATTTCTATCTATGGTCCAACCGAGTGCCATGGCGTTCATTGTGCTCGCAAATCAATTGGCTTTGATGATGTCATACGGAGTACTTACCAGTTTGTTCAATATCTGTTGAAGTTGCGATTAGGTGGATCAAATCATTCAATGTTCCAGATGAGTTACATAATACTGAGTGTCATTTGATTCGGTTCAACTTTGCCGAAGAACTTTGAAAAATTGTTCGATACCAAACGTAATCGGTGGTGGACGTTTTACTTTCAGTGGTCCTCTGCGACATTCTCAAATTGAATGTAATTTTGCAGAAAAAAAAACAACAAACGGTTAATTCTAACCCAACTTTTTGCAGTTCTATTTGTTTATGTAATGGTTTGACACGTTCAATTTCATATTGTTGTCCGTCTCGACAGCCAACAGAAGAGAGGTGCGGCCAAATGGTTTCCAGATGAGGAGTACATCAACCAGTTTAATGGGCCGGTGCTATATCCGGATGAACACACTGTCTGGCGCAAACCAAGCTACAACAGTAAGACACCTTCTAGTTTGGTGGTTGTTACAAGGCTCATGTTTTGTGTTTATCCTTTTGCAGACATCGAGATGCCGGTGGAAAAACAAGTTAGAAATATGATGGTGAATTTTGGACCCCAACATCCGGCTGCTCACGGTGTGTTACGGTTGATTCTCGAGCTGGATGGTGAGGTAAGACTCGCAGTTTTCGACTTGCTAGAACGAATCGAATGACCCATTGATTGTTTTGTAGACCGTCTTGAGAGCCGATCCACATATTGGTTTATTGCATCGTGGCACTGAGAAACTAATCGAATACAAAACCTATACGCAAGCGTTGCCCTATTTTGACCGGTAAATTGGATGCAGTGTGTGCAAAAAGTAGAATGATCACATATTCGACTTTGTCGATTTTCAGATTGGACTACGTTTCGATGATGTGCAATGAGCAATGCTACGCTCTGGCCGTGGAGAAACTGTTGAACATTGATATTCCATTGAGAGCTAAATACATCAGAAGTACGTACGTTTGATATTTCATCATCGGGCGACTGTGATTGATTCGTTAGCTTGAACCAAGGCTCGATTGGACCGGTGGCAACTCTGGCATACCAACGAATGAATATTGCATCATTCTTTCGAATCGATCAAATAGAATGATACATAGATATACATAATACTAGATAATTGAAAAATGATTTTGCAGCCTTATTTGCTGAGCTCACCCGTATTTTGAACCACATCATGGCCGTTGGTACACACGCCTTGGATATCGGAGCCATGACTCCATTCTTCTGGCTGTTCGAAGAACGTGAAAAAATGATGGAGTTCTACGAGAGAGTTTCTGGCGCTCGAATGCACGCTGCATACATTCGTCCCGGCGGAGTTTCACTGGATTTACCATTAGGTCTTTTGGACGATATCTACGATTTCTCATCGAAATTTGCGGAACGCTTGGATGAGACCGAAGACCTTCTGACAAATAACCGCATCTGGATTCAACGAACAGAAGATATTGGTGTTGTATCAGCGGAAGATGCTTTAAACTATGGCTTCAGTGGTGTAATGTTGCGTGGGTCGGGCATCAAGTGGGACTTGAGAAAATCACAGCCATACGATGCGTACCATTTGGTGGACTTTGATGTACCGATCGGCACTAAGGGTGATTGCTATGACAGGTGGGTTTCTGTTTCGGAGATTAGTGGACTTTGTAAACCCTAACGGGTCACTCCTTTTTACAGGTACTTGTGCCGCGTGCAAGAAATGCGTCAATCACTCCGCATAATCGATCAATGCTTGAACCAAATGCCGCCCGGTGAAATTAAAACCGACGATGCTAAAGTCACTCCACCATCCCGAGCTGAAATGAAAGATTCAATGGAAGCCCTCATTCATCATTTCAAATTGTTCACGCAGGGTTATCAGGTGCCACCGGGTTCCACGTATACAGCCATTGAAGCGCCGAAAGGAGAATTTGGTATTTATCTCGTTTCGGACGGATCCAGCCGACCCTACCGCTGCAAAATCAAGGCTCCAGGCTTCGCTCACTTGGCAGCGTTAGACAAAGTTGGCAAGAATCACATGCTAGCCGATATTGTCGCCATCATTGGTACTTTAGATGTAGTGTTCGGGGAAATCGATCGATAAACCAGTTTAATGTTTCTGCCTGAGTCACGACGTTCCGCCTTCGGAAATGCCACGGAATGAATCTGTTATCTAATCTTCATCTTCATGAAATAAAGAACGATAAGAAAACCATTTGTTCCAACGACTTTTTCGCCATCCGCGACCTATTCCCCGACCCGCGACATCTTTGGCGACTTCGACGACTTGCGACTTTTTTCGCGTTCCGCGACCTTTACCGCAGAGGACAAGGAAGAAAGTAAAACTTAGAAAACAGCCGCTCGCATCTGATTTACATTCCGTTTATTCTCTTTCAATATGAAAGTGTATTTACAAAACGACTTATGTGGCAAGGGATGAGCATCAAAAACTATCAGCTTGAACCAAGCTGTTGGTCGTTTTCCCCAGCGTACCATTGTCCGAATTGTGCCGCTTCAAATGGCGATTCCTTTGCGCTGCGTTTCGGAACCTCCGATTGCAAAATTGACACCCGTATGGCAGTTCCCCTGAAAAATGCAACACGGAATTGTATGTTGTTAAGTAAAAGGATAAGTTTTGGGCAACTCACCGGAATGTGTCCGCATGTGCGTTTCATAAGCTCCCGAGAAACTGTAGGTCTTGCCACAGAAGCACTGATAAGGTTTTTCATTCGTGTGGGAGCGCATGTGCGCAGTTAGGTTGGACTTCGAAACGAATGCCTTCTCGCAAATTTGACACGCGTAAGTCTTCGTGTTGGTGTGTCGCCTCGTGTGAATCTTCCACTGCGACTGATCGCTGAACACGCGATCACAAAAATCACAGGCGAATGGTTTCTCACCAGTATGGACGCGCTCATGCCGGACGCGGGCGCCAACGCTTTTATATTTTTTGTCGCAAAATTTGCAAGCATAAGGTCGATCACCAGTGTGCGTTCTCATGTGGTCTGTTAGGTTCGATGCTCGCTTGAAAGCCTTCCCTGAAATACAAACGTTATTCAAATTCTTTTACTATCGAATGAAACAAATCCATGTCCTCAGTCACTCACCGCACGCAGAACACATGAACGATCGCTCTTCAGTGTGTGACATCATGTGCGTTTTAAGTTCGCTGGACGTTGCATAAGTCTTGCCGCAGCCTGTTTGATCGCATGTGAATGGGCGCTCCTCACTATGGATTCGCTTCTTGTGCATGATAAACGTCCAAAGCTGCGTAAATGCCTGCCCACAATCGCATTTGTGCGGCCTTTCGATGGGCCCGTCCAAATGTTGCGTCCGCTGGTGCTTCCGATATTCCGACGACTTCCGAAACAATTTTCCACAGAGCGAGCACTGGAAGGGCTTCTCGCCTGTATGAATGCGTTCATGACACAGTCTTGTGCTTATTTGTGCAAATTTCCGATCGCAAAAGGAACAGCCGTACGGTTTCTCGCCTGTATGGATCCGAATGTGTGACACCAGGTGATGCTGCTTGCGGAATCGAAGGCCACAATCATTGCATTGGTGTGGCTTGTTCGTGTCGTGCGTTTTCATGTGAACGCTCCGGTAGCAAGCTTTCGTGAAGGCCTTACCGCAAATATTGCAAGCAAATGTCTCATCCACATCTTTTGCATTAGGTCGAGATCTAATCTTTTGTCCATCAGCTTCATCCTCCACGAACGTTTTCGCAGTTTTCATCTCGCTGGCAGCTGCATTTTGTGCAGACCTCAATTTTGCTAATGGCACGTCATCTTCGTCTTTTTCCTCTTCTTCATTTCCTATGGTCTCAACATATCTATCGTCATGTTCATCTTCTCCATCGATGAGTTGCTCATTAGGATCATTTTTCATGTTCGAGTCTTCTTTTGTCCACGCAAAGTCCAACGCACTGCCCGGAGCCTCGTAGAGCTGCTCCTCTTCCTTTTCAATTATCGATTCCAGGTAGACCTCGTAGTATTCCTCAGTGTCATCGTCCTCTCTAACCTCCCGTTTGACACCCAACGAGTGTTCCACCTTCACCGGTTCATCAGTGCAAATAATATTTTCCGACTCATGGACCGGCTTCGGGTTAGCTGGTGTGGTTTCTCTTTCTGCTGTTTTCGCAGTCGAATCGTAGTGGTCTTCCTCGTTCTTGACAGCCAGTAGCTCCTCAAAGTCGTCATCCTCAGTGAGATCGGCTTCCTCTTTATTCGGCTTTGGCTCGTCCGCCGTCGCCGCAGCGCCATGCTGTTTTATCGATATGTTGCCCTCGAAATTGCATTCGAAACGGTGCTTTTTGTGGCGACAAAAGTCGTTGGTTGTGCGGAATCGCTGGCTGCAAACTCTGCATTTGTACGGTTTCTCCCCTGAAATGCGATCATCACCACGAGTGAGAAATTTAATGATCAGCCCGGCATTACTCACCTGAGTGCAATCGAAAATGCGCATTGAGAGTGCTCAATCGTAAAAATGCCTTCCCGCAAGTCCGGCACTTGTTCGGGCGTTCATTGTTGTGGATGCGGCGGTGAATGTTAAGATCTCCGACTTTGGTAAATCCCTTCTGGCAGACATCACAGACAAACGGCTTTTCACCTGAATTAATGATCCGTGAAATGCATTCATTAAATATAATTCAGAACTAACGTTTTTTCAACACAAACCTGTATGAATTCGCATGTGAACGATCTGCGAACTCAGCTGTGCAAATGCACGTCCACATATGATGCACTGATGAGGTTTCTTCTTGGAATGTGTGTATTTGTGCGAATTCAGATTGCCGACACGTTTGAAACGCCGATCACAGACGTTACAATTAAATGGACGATCATTCTTGTGGATCCGTTCGTGAGCTCGCAGATATGCCATGCAACTGAAAGACTTGCTGCACGTCTCGCAAGTGCAAGATTCCTTCGAAATCCTATGACTCGATTTGACGAGCTCCGAACTCCTTTTGATACTCTCTTCAGCTGCAGTACCGCTCTGTTTTGATACTTTCATTTTGTCAACTCGTCTGCTCAGCTGCACATTCCATTAGAATTTTGGATTTTGAGCATTTGCTCTCGTTGTTATGTCGATGAGAAACAATATACTTAGCTTCCAAGTTGATTTTCATCAAAGTCACCGATTTTACTTGACATGACATGACATGATAACAAATACGAGCACGAGAAATGTCAATGTCAAATGTGGCTGCGTAAAATATTTCTTTGCAGGGTGTTTCCGCAGCGGTTCTCGTCGTGATTTCGTAATCTTACACTGCAAACTTCTCAGGCAGAGAATGATGCACTTGTTGATTTTCCTTGGTGGAGTTTTTCTTCCCGAAAAAAATTTCATGAACAAAAATATTTTTATTAAATTGAATTTTTGAACGGGTCATATTTCATTCGAAGAGGCTCTTAAATAGAAGGAAATGCTTTCAGCATTGCGATCAAAAAAGCTTAAATCTGAATAAGCCGTCGGTTATTCATTCCAGTGTTTGTTTACAGAATAAAATGTCTCTTAAAACCTAATCAACAAAATGGCAATGTCGGTCAAAATGACGCGTCTGACGAGAAAAAAATCGGAGCAAACATCAAAATTTGAAATCGCTGGTAACTAAAATAAAGGAATCCTTTGGATTGATTAACTCATTTAAGTCTCGAGACTCAATTAAACGCTAGCTGGCTGTCCCACCAACAGAATCGCTATTGAATTCGATTTCGAACAAAAGTTGTTGGATTTTCAGCCTCGCCAACGCATTTTGCTTGTTGGACAAACGTTGAAATATCGGCAAGCAGCTTAGTAGAAATCGCTCGTCTGGATGGCTACTGTACACTGACTGTGACTTCATTTGGCTCGCCGAGATACACCCTTGCGACATGGATGATACGAGTTGATGATGAGCTTGCGAGGGGTTTGGGTGGGAGTGTGCTGACAGCTTCACTCGAGGCAGAGATTCGGTGACCTCGTGTGAGGAGGTTGTTGCCAGGCACTTCGCGATGATGTGATCGTACTCGCCAGTTAGAACGGCCGTGGTTGAATTCTTAAAGCTGACCACCTGCTTTGGTGGCTGTGAATCTTGTCGCTCGGTTATCACATCCTCATCCTCTTCGATAGTCTCTTCTTCATACCCATCAATTTCGATATGATTGGCCTGGTAATCGCTTGCGTCATGTGGAATACAAGTGATCAACTTCGTGTCACTGCTGTGCGTGTCTGCGGCGACTGTTTCAATGAAATCTTCATCGATGTCAAATTTGATGCCGCCGCTGGAGTTGAGGAGGTTGAATGATCGAAATTAGTGTCAAGCACCGTCTCTACTCACATGGAATTATCAAAAAACGGAGCCAGAAAATCCATTTGCTCGTAGAAAAGCCATTTTTTCTTCATCGTGTGGTCTTCTCGTTGGAACACTTTGTACTGCTTCATGAAGGCATCTCGGAGTGAGCGCCATCGCTTTTTGCATTCTTCAACTTAAACGCAATCAAAACAAACAAATTGACAATCAAAACAATCGCGATCTAAATCGCGATAACCCGATTCATGAGTGATTCAGTTGCTTTACAAAGCTGCTTACAAATAAACCAAAAACTCACCCGAACTCTGAAGTGAATTGGCAACCTCTAGCCAAGCTCCCTCTCGAATGGCAGGCTTCCGATAACCTTTCAGTGCCTTGTCATACAAAATGGGACGACTCTGCACTTCGTGTATCAACTTCTCTTCGTTGATGACTATGAATTGACGTGATTCGCGTTTGATTTTCGGCATTGTGGGTGAAACCACGTACACATATTCATTCGAGCCGCAACTTCTGAGTCGTTTCAGAAAACGCGCCGGGCAGTCACTTTGCCTTTTTCGTCCCAAATCAAAACACGATTACATTCGTTGACGATGATGCGTTGAGTGTGCTTGCCGTGTCCGTAATAATACGGTAAGTATCTGGGTAATGCGTCATTGAGATATGTCAACGCTTCGGATGAAAACATACGTTACGATGGCATTCAATTAATCACTACGAAATACGTAATTTATTTCGTCGATAAAACAGCCGATGGCGCCAAAACTTGTAGTTGATGAAGGAGACAATTTTGTTCTGGTTTTAAGTTCGTCGACTTCATCTAAATTGTGATTGATTGATATTATAACACTAGAAACGAGGTATACCAGAAGTAAAATGTTCCGAGACGGCATATGGTTTTTCGAGAAGCCCATGGTCCACAA
>JANSTV010069606.1:0-22926 GCA_027564135.1 Lestremia cinerea
TCATCGATTCGAGGTGTTATTTGGACGGCGGTGGATCGGCTGAGAGCTTTCTGGCGAGTGAGGACTTGGCCGTTGGGACAATCATTGGCAAGTTGCGAATCAACGGAGATCCAAAGGTGGATGGAGGAAACATCACATTGAGTTTGAGAGAACGAGAGACTCCGGTTGCCATTGCGCCTGGAACAAAAGATATCATTTTGATTACCGCACTCGACAAAGAGGGCGTTAAAGGGCCATCTTCGGTTTACGTTAATGTTATTTGCGATCGAAGACATTCCAGCGACCCGGTAAGTATTCGAGTTTCATTCGAAATCACAGTCGATTTGCTGCAAAATGTTGAGCTCGTTGACCTCACTTACTGAACGGTAGGCAAATCGATTGTCCTGCCAGCGTTGTCGTCGTCGGTGGGTCGTTAACCATTCTGTGCGATAGGCTGATATTCATTCATGAATAACATCGCGTGCCACCGTCACTTCAATCGCGTGGCATTCGGAAATGACTTTCCTGAATATCAATGCGCTACCAGGGGGTGGCTGTGGGTGAATGGGCGAATCAGTAAAATAAATTGCAACTTTTGAACTCTTCCAGAGTTTTGTCATTCCGGTAAACGTTCGGGTTACCGATGTGAATGACAATGCACCCCAGTGGGTGGGTGCGCCGTATTTGCTGACACTGGCCGAGGTGACTGTGCCTGGAACGAGGTAAGTTCTCAAAGTTCATCGAATCAAGGTTGCCTCATAACCTTCTTCAATTCCAGAATCCTTCAGGGAGCGCGTGCCATCGATGACGACCAACAAGGCCCCTTCTCGACAGTGGAATACATGGTATTGGATGGACCGTACGCAGACTTCGTGGCATTCGTGACCCCACTCGAAGGCACGCTTGTGCTACGCAAGCCATTGGACTACGAGCCCCCCCCCCCCCTCACCATCACATTGCGAGCGCAAGACCAAGGCACGCCACCCAAGTTCTCTGACACGACGCTAGATGTCGTTGTCACAGACGCAGACGATCAAAATCCAAAGTTCTTCAAGGAGTCATACCGGGCTGAGCTGCCACCAGAAGGTAAAATCGGCGATTTGAGAATTCAACCGGAGCCAATTCGTGCTGTCGACCAGGATGAGGGCATCCGTGCGCCGATTCAGTACTCAATCACACAGTCGCTGGAATCAAAATACTTTGCGATAAATTCACGAACCGGCATCGTGTCACTGGTGAATGCGGCTGCGCACACAGAGTTGGTGCATGGCGTTACGCTGGTGCTCAAAGCGACTCAAGTAGACAACGCTGATCGCTATGCCTTAGCCACACTGACGATTGGTCGCAAGGACATGGAACGGGCTCGACAATACAGCACCTCATTTGCGTTCCTGCAGCCTCGCTTCCAGGCCAAAGTCAGTGAAGACATTGGCATCGGCAGTCGTCTATTGGCGTTGCCCACCAATCGACCAGGTCGCCAAATCCAGTACCGCATTGATGACGCATCACAGGCGCAAACATTCCGCATCGGCACCCTTGGCGAAATCATTCTACAGAAATCGCTAGATTATGAGACAGCGACGAAGCATGTGTTTTCGGTGGTGGGTTCCGATGGTTCGGCGAATGCTTCGACCGAAGTGGTGATCGAGGTACTGGATGTGAATGACTGGGAACCGCGTTTCCGGCAGCCCAACTACGAGTTTTCTATTCCGAAAAAAAAAATTGCGGGTGAACCAGTGCCGTTGGGCCGTCTAGAAGCGGCTGACGGTGATCGGGATGACAAAGTCAGCATTACTATTCGAGGGTCGTACGCGCATTTCTTCCATATCGACGAAAACGGCATGCTGTGGCTGAAACCAGAGCAACCGAATATCACGCTAATGCATTTGATTGCGACGGCAACAGACACTGGTTTGCCACAGCGTACTAGTTCGGTTCCAGTCACCATTCTAAACGATGGAATCCAGCTGGCGCAAACAAGTTGGGCTCCTGGGATCCTGGGCGCATTCGGCGCTGTGCTGAGTCTCTTTCTGCTGACTGTGCTGGCAATGTGCACGTACATTTACAAACAAAAGGAGCCGAAGGGCAGCAGAAATCGCGTACACAGTCACGACCACAGTGCTGTGTCAGCAGTGAATCTGGTTGGGGGTATCGGCAGCGATAAGCCAGGTGGCGTGAGTAGCCATCAACTGAAGAATCCGAACATTCGGCTGGCAAGTCCGATGAGCACAATCGTCGCAATGAACAACAATAATAATCTAATGAATGGTGGGGGTTCGGGAAGTAGCATCAGTGCTGGAGCGTCCACCATTTTGGCGGCAACGCTGGAACGTGAGGCACAGCGTGATCGCGACATGGAGAATTACACGGCGACGGTGCGAAGTAAGTTTGATCTTCTCAGTGGGTTTGCGGGGCTTGATCGAATGTGTCGCATTGATTCAGGTATAATCTCGCGAGCATCGGCAGCCCGTGGTGGCAATTTGTATGACGACGATTTGGAGCACGATTCGATTTCGAATTCTGAAACGACAAAGCATGCTTGGCCGGAGGACACGCGCGCCATGCACATGCCCAAGAAACTCAGTTGGAATAATGGCGGTGCCAATCCTCTGCGAAAGGTTAGTTAGTCTTTGTCACCCACGAGTCCGTTCAGTCCAATTAACCATCTGCCTCCTCATCTACAGACTGACACAATGGATTCGAACGACATTATGGGATCGTCTGAGAACACCGTTTACTTCTGAGCCACTCACACCTTCGATGCATTCGGTCGTTCATACCAAAGTGAAAAATTGTACAGAATTTTCTTTGTATTTTTTTCTTTTAATTTAAATTTAATGATTTTGCGAATAAAAACGAAATAATAAAATGATAAATCAGTTTTTTTTTCTATTGAATATTTTCGACTGGTTGATGGTATGGCAGATGCAGTCTAACCTGGCGGACGAGTCATTCGAGGATTCCCCTTGACGCGCTGCAGCAGGTTGATCTGAGTGTACTCAACAAATCGACTACTAACAAATGGAATGTAGAAAGCTCGGTGGAATGGATGCGATGCGGTAACATTCAAAAATGGCCAACTCTTGAAGATCTTCCATTCCTTTCTGCGTTTGACGTAGCGCGGTTCCAGATCAGTCTCATGGGCGCTGTCCAAATCGAAGAGGAAATTGCATTTGGCGTATTCAAAGTACATGTCAGGATTCTCGCGATTGGCATCATTGAAATGTCCTTGGATGATGGCAGTACCATTCTCATGTTCGGGAAAATAAGCCGGCAACATGCCTGTGAATTCCGATTTGAGGTATCGCAAACGGAAATTCTTCGTTGGAAAGAAGAAGCTGCCTGGAAAACGATACCAGTCCTTGCCGACGCAAACGTTGTAAGTGACCTCGGGGTCGTATTTGTCGATATTTTCGCGATGAAAGCTGTTCAGGTCGATCATGAGTTCCATGGGGCCGTGATAATTGAAGTAGAGAGCGGAGATGCGAGATACACCGAGTGCTGTAGACAGAACCATAGTGGCGATTGCCATCCACATCGTGTGGTCAACGTAATGAGCACCGACACTGTACTCTTGAAAAACAGACTTCAGGCGATAGAATAGCTTTTGAAGGCAATCCAATCCGACGGCACCGCAAAGTGTGATCATCGGGTAGATTGGATAGAGGAAGCGTTCTTCTTTGTGCGGCTGCGCGATAAACACCAACAGCCAGATGTACAACGAGGCGAGACTGATGTAGTGCGGCAGATAGAGCGTGGGCTTCGAACGGGCAGGCACCGCGAAGTACGTGGCCACCAGCAGAAAAGGTGCAAGGAGCGCTAGCATCCACACGATATTGAAGTTGAGGAATCCATTCACGAAGTAGAAAGTCCACGGCTCGGTTCCATACAAATTCGGGCCGTGTGAAGTGAAGACGTTGTACCAGACGATGTTCAGTGGAGCAATGACCAATTTTCCGAAATACGACGAGTCAATGGCAACCATTGGCAACAAGACTGTCGCTCCAGAGATGGCTGCCCATTGGGCGAACGTTTTGTATGCGTTCTGACGGACTAGCATGTCGTAGCAGATTGGAAGACCCACGAGGACAGCAAACGGCCAGCCTGAAATGGATTTGAATGAGAATCGCAACTATGAGGAGGAACTCATCAGACTTACCTAAGATCGAACTGAGGGCAATAAAGAAAACGGCCAATGCGTAACGCTGATGCCACCAAGCGGCCATGGCTGCGGTGCCGCAGTACATGGAAAACGAGCTGGGCAATAGTGCTGCTGAAGCGATAAACATTCCCGGAGTAAAGAGCTGGAAAATCAACCAAATCCGACCGATTTGGATGCCGAATTCGCGACAAATGGCACTAACGAAAAGAAAACGCAATTCTCAATCGTTTGATTATTCTTTTACAAAAGTGCTTCAGCTTACCTGTAAAAGTACGCCTCAACTACGGCACACACAATGCCGAGCATTCCGCGAAGGGAGTAAAACACTGACATTGGTGAGAATATACCTTTGCAGAACCAAGCGGGTACACCATGCATCATCAGATAGGTGTAAGAGCGCAACGCGAATTCCGGACTGTATTCCCAAGTCTGCATGCCTTGGCCGTAAACGAGGTAGTGAAGAGGCTCCCAGTAGTTGAAAGTTTCATCGCAATCGGAAATGTGCGACCAATAGGCTGCACACAAACGAGCGCTGAAAAATGCCTTCAAGACACTATCTGCGCTTGGAATGAGTGCGTTCGTTTTGGCTGCAACAGTTGCAAGTCTGAAATGGAGGCAATTCGTGATTTCTAACTCAACCAAAGTCAGAATGAAGTACACTCACTTTTCCGGTTTGGGGTTGAGTTCGCCGGCTTTCTTGTCTTTGGCTTTCTTTGATAATTTCTTTGGTAGCGGCTGAATGTCGGTGCGATTCAACCGATGACGATATGCACCCGGTGCCATCACGGCTGAATTCAATCACGATATCCTAGCGGTGATACAGCTTCGATAAGGCTGATTTGGTCAAAAGTCACAACCTTTTCGATAAGCTTTGCGAAAAGGAATAAACAAAATCAATGACACCCGCAAATCGGATCGATAAACACCCATCGAACAACGACCAATTTGACAGTTGACATTTCGAAATGAAACTCTCCAATGAAATGTCAAAATTTCCAGAATCACTTCTCAACAACACAGTTTATGCGAGTCTATTTTTCAATTAAAATTCACTGCGAAAAATGTCTTTTCTGCAGAAAACCTTAAATTTTGCGGTGAAAACACCTCTAAATGTCGGTGTTGGGGTGAGTAACGCTTGTTCTCTGCGGATGAAATTACCATCGATGGTGAAATGAAATAACATAACCCTATTTGCAGCTCCAACAAGTTCGCCTGAAATGGGCCGATCATCGCATGAAGAAAGATGCCCGCAAGCGAGAGACTGTCAAGAACGAGCACATTACCCGTTTGCGAATCAACGCTCTGCGAAAAAACGATATCCTGCCCTTGGAGCTTCGTGAAGTAGCCGATGTGGAAATTCATGCATTGCCTCGAGATTCGTCCATCACACGGCTCGTGAATCGCTGTGCCATCACCTCCCGACCCCGAGGCAATGTGTTGCGCTGGCGTCTGAGTCGTTTCATCTTCCGGCATTTGGCCGATTACAATCAATTGTCGGGCGTTCAACGGGCCATGTGGTCGAAAGGCAGTCCAACCTCAAAATGGCTCTTTTAAAACCACAAGTTTGATTCAATATTTGTAGTTTTTATTCAAATATATCAAAGTTAATAGTGAAAAATAATGAAAAATGATATTTTCAACAAAAACAGCGAAAACTCAGTCGCTGTCGGATTCGTCAACCGTTGCCTCCTCTTTCTTTTCGTCCGTCTTGTAGTGGCGATACTCCTTCTTCAGTTCCCACATGTTCTTGTGAGGATTCTTCATGTTGTAATCGCACACCTCCTTCAGAATCTCCTTCAGGTAGCTGATGGGCTGTGAGGTGATCTTCACCAGATCCTTGATGTTGTAATACTGATGCTTTTCGAAGGCATTGAACAGCATGTTTGTGACATGATCTTTGTCATCGCGAGCCTTCTTCCCTTCGGCCTTCTTCTTTTCTTTGTACTCAATGTTGTGTTTGTGGTCGGACACCGGCTTGAAATTCTGTACGATTTTGTCGAGAGACTGTACCTTTCGCATCGGCACTGCTGCCTTTTTAATCGAGTCCAATTTCAATTTCATGTAACAGTTGTCATAGTACGGTCGACATTCCAATCGCTGTACGATCCGGCCTTCCATAAACAATTTCTCGGTCTCAATGGTGCCCTCGTCTGTTTTCGTACTGGAGGCTGTTGGAGGGAAACCCAAATCAGTCGTCCGCTCCCTCAATTGTCTACTGTTTACTTACAAGCCATGTGCGAGAATACTCCCAGCGTCTGTTTGGTCACCACCGACACATCCAGTCGATGATCCTTCGGAATCTTCTCGTTGGGATCCGTATTAATGACCGCATCAGCCAGTGATAGTGAGACCTGTGTCTTTTGTCCGGTTGATTTGATGATTTTCAGGCGACCCACTTCGGCACTGGCCGCTGCTTTGTCCCATTTGTTGGCAATGTATTTTGGAACTTTTACCAACCATACGCCGCGTCCAGCATTCGCCAAATCTAATTCTTTGTCATTGTGTTTGCTGCCCTCTTCTTTTGACATTTTCGGTGATTATGTTTCGACTGTGTCTCTTAATGGAGATTGTTTTCGCTTGAATGTTTATCATTGACTGTGGTTATGTTGTGGTCTGACGTTGTGTTTTGAATGTTTGCCATTGCAATATTTTGACATTTCGAATGCACGATCCCTTTCGGAATATTTGCTCGGGGTGAAGGTATTTTTCATTTTCGGTTTTATTTATTAAATATTTTTGAAAAAAAAAACGAGAATTTGAAATTAATTCTGTGGAGGAAAAACAGTTTCAATGAAAATCAGAAGGGAAATTTCAGACAGGTTATTCTTGAAGAAATTTTCACCGGTTTCATAAACCGAACGTACCCTCAATCATATGACAGCTTCGCTAACCAAGCAAATTGATGCCAGAAATCAGGAATTTCATCACAAACGCCTTTTGAAAAAAAAAACGACGAAATGGCTGAGAAAACACCGGTGAGTGTTTTGCAGGAATTGTGCATCAAACATCAGCACGGTTCGCCATACTACGAGCTCATTGCCGATGGCACAGACGAGACGAAAACCTTCACATATGTGGCAAGCGCCTTCGGATTGACTGCTAAGGGTTCTGGTCGGGCGAAACGGGAGGCAAAGCACGAGGCCAGTGTCAATTTGATTAACTATTTGAAGCAGCTCGACCAATTCAAATCATCATTGCCAAAAGAAGTGCAAACACCGCGACCAACCAGTGAAAATGATGCCGTCGGTTCCCTGCTGGACATTTGCGTGCAAAGAAATTGGCCTTTGGCACAGTAAGTTTCGGCCGGCATTGATTTTCTCTGAGTCTTGACCAACTTTTGCTTTCAGATTTGAAGTGCAACAGGCTTGCGGGCAGCCACACGCACCAGAGTTCACAGTGGTTTGTCGATTGGCCAGCATTCAGCGTTCGGGCACATTCTCTACGAAAAAGGGAGCCAAACAGCTTGCCGCCTCAGCGATGTTGAGTGTCGTGCAGAATCAACTGGGAGACGTTTCAGAGGCAAACTTACAGATTGCCACCGTGGATTCAGAGTCAGCCGACCAAGTCATCAAGCGGTATCGCGATCTGAAGACGTCTGACAAGAAACACGTCGTCATCCGGTTGAGCGACCGTCACAAGTATTTCATGCGATTCTCTCCCGAGAAGCGTGTACAGTGCTCGGAAATCCTGTACTCCCAAAATATGTTCCATGAAATGTCGAATCGCGACCTTGTCCATTCGGTGTGCAACGCGTTGAAGATCAAATACGAATTTTGCCCAGTGCGCGATCATCCGTCGGGCAATTGCTGGATGTTCGTTTTGCAGGGCGATTACGATTGCGTCCGGATCGGACCCGATCCGGATCTTTGGGAAGATCTCGTTGGGTATTTCAAGACGATGTTTAATTTTTATTAGACTCTGTGACGCGATCTCTTCTTTGCTTTAGAATGTCTCATTTATTTTTTTTACTATGATGGTTTCACTACAATCAATAAAACTTAAACGATTTGTGTTTTGAAAGGACTAAATTGGTTTTCATCGATGGAAGCTGATGACTCATGTGGGGTGTTTCAATACGATTGGATTGAAATCGAAAAATCATTGCCAGTCAGTCGACCATTCAAAAACGCCTCCTCCGAAAGAAAAACACATCAAATTCTCTAACAAAGCCAAAATCAATCGAGAGATTTTTTTTATTCAGAATTAACTAAATTCATTCGAAAACAAAAAAAAATTTAGACGAATTCTCAAAATCCAACTGAAAAGCGCCTCAGTTGTTTCAAAAATTCGTAAGAATCGGCCGCAACAAATCCAATAACAAGGCCGCATTCACCAACAGCTGCTCGCGATCACTTCTTCAAAAGTTTGAGTCCAGCATAGGCAAGCACTGCTCCGGCAACAATCGCAAAACCAGAACCAATGGCAACGTATTTGCAACTGGAAATGAAAGAAAATCGAAAAAAAAAAAAAAACGAAAAACGAAACGAGAATACCATCAAAAAAGAAACTCTTTATTCAAAGAATCGATTAGTTTGCAAAGCGGCCCCCACGGAGTTTCAAGACACCATCACACGTCATCGGTCTCGACCAATGGTGAGGTATCGGTATCGAACTCATTTGTCTCAAAAAAAGCACCAAAAATAAAAATTTCAAAAGAAAAAAAAACGGTCTGCACCGCATCGATAAAACTTAAATGCGAATGTAACCAATTGAGCGATTGCGACTGATTGATTTTGATTAGTGTCGATTGAATACTTTTGGTCAAAAATGCCAAGGCACTTGGTGTGTGACGAATTGCTACAAGAGACTAGGAGGATTTGAATATGGAACGGAACCATGATCTAGAATGGCAGAAGAAAAAGCGGATTAGTAGACTATGGGTCGAAACGGATAGGATGGGAATGACGTATTTGGATGAGAGTGACTGAATGGTATGAGTGCTGTGTTCGTGAGTGACGAACGACAGGCATTGATGTACGTGCTAAGTGTGTCTCGTGGATGAGTGTCGCCCGAGAGCCCAACTGAACGAATGGCCTTCACGACGAAGACCACCCACTCGCCAAAGCAACAAAAGCCCCATAATGAAACCATGCAAACCAACTACTCACTTTTTGCCATCCTTGCTGTCTTTGCCAGCAGTCTTCTTGCTTTTCTTCTCGGCATCGACAATGTCTCCGATGTAGTAAGTAGCGAGCTGCTCACTGAAAAGCAATTTAAGACAAATTATCGACAGTCAGTCGATTAGCTCCAACAAAATGGCAATTTGATAAAGTTTTATTACAAATTCGATGACCGCACGCGATACCGTCACCAAATGACCTAAATCCTGTTCAATAATGTTAAAGACGCAATAACTTACATTGCCGCATCGCTGTGCCCAACATCGTCAAAGTCTTTGGTCGCATCTTTACCACCCGCATCATCCAAGACCTCTTCACCGCCAGGATGCTAAAAATAAACGCATTCCATCAGCCGGTCGATCGTGGCCTTGAAAAAATTCTGCGAGAGCGCTGACTTACCTCAAGCCGGAACTTGGTAACGTCATAGACTTTGTCATTCACGATTATCCACAAGTCGGTTTCTTTGTTGTGCTCCCGGACTTGAGCCAATGTGATTGTCTTACTTTCAACTGCTGCTGTGGCCATTGTGACTGCGTTTTGTTTCTCGTTTTTTTTTCTTTTCTCCCTAAAACGAACCAATGCGTGGCAGATCAAAAAGCTTACTGAATTTAATTGCGATAACAATCGTCACTTTGGGCGAGATGCTAATGATTTCCGTTCGAGCGATAGCAAATTTCGCAACACTTACCTGAGCGAAACAACGTGCTGCGGTGGAATGATCAAAGTCAACTGAAAACGCTTTTACGGTGTCGTACTTGTTTGATTCGTGCCAATTTTGGAGTGAAGCCTTGATTGTCAATGTCACACCTCGAAATACAGTGAACGCTGAACGGAGCCAATTTGGTTGAAACTCTTGTGGAGAGATGGCGTTGCTTTACGATGGATGACAAAATTGAATGAATGTCTTTGAAAATTTCTTTGATTGCTCAAGTTAGGATGCCCTGACGACACATGCTCTGATGTACCAACGAATCGTCCTTTCGAATTCTTCTCAAATGAGGTCTCTCTTGACTCAACTCAATTCAAATTGAAGTTCCACTTTGCTCGCGCAATGCCATCTACTTGTCAAGTGAACTGGCGGTTGCTTCAAAACTTAGTTCATCCCCAAAAGTAAACTGATCCGAAAGCTTATTCTACGAAATTTGCCAAACCACCCGCTTGATGGCTGTCCAGTCGTTTGACTAGCCACGGATTGATTCGTTCTAATCACGCATTTCCACGCAAATGAGGTCAGAAACGCTTCATCGATAAACGAAACAAAGGGGCTCGTTAAATCAACCATTCATTGCCACACAACCTAATCATTTCCGAAAACAATAATCCAATTTGTTCTCATTTTCGGAAATCATCGACAACCCTCTACGGGATTTGCGCAATAAAACCGACCAATTTACTAAAATCCGTTCGTGAGTGAAAAGCATAATGATGAAACGACGATCGTCACCATTCGCCATCCATCAATGGGCCACCGGGTTTCTTATGTAATCTGTGCAAATGAGCGTAATCATGCAATCAGATTGACGACCTTGAAAGTAACATTGTCCGTTTCGGCGATGATTTAATTCGAATGACTCGATTCGACTTATGGATTATGAATAGAGTGACGCCTTCCGACGTAATCGTTACAATCTAAACGGCTCAAGCAACTGGCATCCTCTCGCCATCGAGCTCACTACCAACAGCAAATGAATTAGTTATTTGAATAATTGACACGGGAAGAGGGTAGGGGGGGAGCATCGATTCGATCATAGTTTATTCATTTTCAATTTTGTTTTTCATTTGTTGGAGCGTTAACATGCCACAACGGAAATCGAGAACATTCGACAGGAGTGAACGAACCTGCAGCAATGTCGTGCCGACAAAATAATGGATTTTCCATCGTCACATCGCGTCAATAATAATGGATATTCGGTTGCGGTGCTTTCGAAACATTGATGGGACAAACATGACAACCGAACGAGCCGTTAACCACTGGTTGTCAGTAAACACCTTGCACGTCATCCGGATAATTTGATGTGTGATTTATGGGGCTGCTATATTCAATGCATGACAGTGGATTTGGAATTGGACATCTTTTGCAATTGATCTGACCGAATCGATTCATTGAGAATCAAGAAAATGATTACTTTCGACTTTCAGCAGACAGAGCTCGCTCACACGAAACCCGGCTGACCTTCACAAATGCCCATACGGGTCAAACGAAAACCAACATCAAATGATTTGGAGAGGACTCGACTAGCCCGCAGGTTAATATGCGTCGAATCCTACGCTTTGAAAAACCCATCTCGCAATTCCGCGAACAATTTCGTTTCAACTGAGGAATGTTTGTGAAGGTTCTCCCTCCTCCATATCCCCCCGAGTTATCGAAACCAGCCGTTTCGAAGCAACAATACTGACGTCATCAATGTGACCCTATTCATTGGTTCTCTCCAACAGAACTCTCGACTATAATCGCATGAAAATTGCATGCTCGAGAATAGCTCCAAAAAAACTTGAATAATGAGAATGAAAATCGAATACTTTGCATTCATAATTAGGCCAATTCGATTCGATGATCGAAGAATGGATGTTGCAACAATGACTCAGCCAACATTCAGTTCAATTGGATTGCCATTATTTTCGATGATTCAATTTAATAACGTTGAACAATGGGCAAACTGAATGAGGGGAGCCCAAATGAATGATATGCCATCAATGGCAACAACCAGCAAACAAGAATAGCCATAAAAATGAAAGACGGAAAGAAGCGAACCAAAAGAATTGTCGCCAAAACGAATCAACGGAATCGTAATCGAAAAATTGAAGCATTGAAGGCGATTCGGAACGACAAAATGGAACGATGAATGGGAAAAAAACGGCAATCCTCCCTCAACACACGAAAAATCAACACATTGAGCGAAGCGAGAATTTTCGGCCCATAAATACCGTTATTTATAACACCCCAATAATAAATGCGACATATAATTCGGCGATTTATATCAATGTCCGTTCGACTCTTATGGCACACTGTCACGTCTCAATATCGAATTCGTTGCGAATGTTCAACGTTTTTTCAATTCGCCATCGAATCGGTAGCGATTCGATTGGGTCACTGTTGCCGGTTCGGGCAGAACAAGAGTTAAATATCTGCTGCCGTAATCGGTACCGGTATCGGGTTTTTCCTCTGATTCGATGGCAGAGACTAAGTGCGATATCCGTTCCCGTAAATCATCGCCAATAAATTGTGTCCCATCGTCGTTACCTCCACAACTGGCCAGTGCGTTGCGTTTTCATGTTTTTGTTGCGATTTGGCAGGAAAAACGTGAGGCTTTATTCCGAAAAAAAAAACATCCAATCGAACAATGGTATTACCTGTCAATTTTCGAGTACGCATCGTCATCAACGGAATAAACGAATTTCTCTGTTTCGGAATTGTCATGATGGTCATGGTTGGTGCTTGTTTAGTTGACGGGGCCAACGTTAACAACAACATTCATATTACACAGTTTATCGCACCTTTTACGATTGGCCCCGGTTAATGAATGATCCCAATTTAATGGAAAAAATCGACAATCAAACTTTAGTAAATCACTGTCGATAAATAAAACATCCAATGATGAGGAATTCGAGGGTAGAGGGGATGGGAGAAGTGGGCAGGCAGACAGAGCCTATGGTTCTGTTGTCGAACAGAAGGCATGAGAACGACAAACCTCTCAGGTGAGGCATCGATTAATAGCTTGTTATTGTAAATTGAAGTGGTTCAATGTCAGTGATGAATGAAGATTCATAAATAATAATCGACGATTAATTCGGTTGTACTTTTGGTGAATGCATTGATGATGCGGTGTGATGATTGGCGAAACCACTCGTGACGGTGGCCAAGTGATTTGGCGAGAATAATTACTGGGGATTTCCTTGTTTTTTCCTCGAAGAAATGAGGCAGCGCTCACAATTGAAGTCAATTCCTTCATTTTCATTCTACGATTCACGAGTCGCGCGATATATCCATTGCCGGCAACTAAGCCCATCGTTTTGTATTCTTCAAAATCGATGCTGGGCCTATTGGCTCAGCTCAAGGGTGGAATGAGGCAGAATAGCAGTAAATGCGGAGGTTTAGCTGGGACCGTTTGATTTCTCTTAATCCCTTGAAAGCTTTCAGTCGAGTTGCCAGTAAGCTGCAAGTCCATTCAATCAATAATCGTGCGGTGCTCATATTTAATAATGAGAACAGCCAACAATACCGATGGCAAAAAGAGTGAAAACCAACCGTTACAGTAATTCTTGCCACGGCCATAATGAACGAGAATATTCAATTCGCCCGTTTCATTTCGCAACAAAATAATGTTCGCGGTTCAAGCGTTCCCGTTCGAATGAACAAATTGAAAATTGTGTTCATTATTCATCGTTTGAACTGAAGACCCAACCGATTGGCAAAAGGTGTTTCGCACACCGAATTCAACCTGTTTTCAGTGAGCTGTGTGTGTGTGCATCGAGGCGTGTGCTGGAATCTGACGATCGATAATGCATTTTCTTGTGGAAACATCAAATGCATTAAGCGAAGAATTCATTGCTATTTGATCGGCATCCCGTGCGGTGTGGCTTCCATGTGTGTTCGCTTTGGGTGAATGTGGGAAACCGACAGGTTGATCAAGCGCTCGATAATGCATTGCTGTTGTGGAGAAATGCTTCTTTTCTTCTCGACAATTATCGACGAAGATTGGTTTTTGGATCCGGTCGATGGTGTTGCGCTGGCGGTGCAATTGAAATTAAGAATCGATTTGCTATTCAGAAAACCGTCATTTTGATGAAGCTTTTCCGCTGCAAGATTCATCATTTGATGACTGTAAAATTTCTCAAATCCAATCAACTCCGCTACGATGTCGATTCAAACTCATGCCTTGATTCTGTCATGAATTCGCATCGTAGCGGCAGTTTTGTTTGCCTTCCAAAGGCCAAAGGCATGACTGAATGGACGCCCAATTGCCTGCGGCGACATCGTACGCAAACAGATAGATATTTATGGATTGGAAATAGTTTATGGACGAAGAGTTGAAAAATCCCAGAAGCAATGGCGAGTGCCCGGGTATGACTTTGGCGGGGCCACTGCGATGACCGTGACAAGCCTGCCAGATTGATGCCATGAACAACTTCGTCAAGGTATCGAGTTCACCACCTCTGAAACGTTGAAGTCCCAAAGCTTCTCCCAAAACACCAATTTCCACTCGGGACAATCGCCTTCGAGCAGATAAAAACACAGCGGACTTATCGTGTCAGTTTTATCTTTTCGCATGAACAAGATGCAATCGTACGATGCACATGTTTGCCGTTTCTACACTTCGTTTCGATGACCCGGCCGAAATGAACACATTTTGTACAAGGACTTGTTAAATCCATCGCAAATATGTTTGTTGAACGGTGATGCCGGGCTGATTTCTGTCGGAGACGTACCGTTATGCTGGTGGATGGTGTACAGTGCGACTGTCGGTGTGTGTATGTATGTATGTGTATGTGTGAGTGTGTATGAAGGTGCTCGTTTAGTATGCTCCGCTCGGGTCCCACTATCGAAGCGCTCTCCACACAAATGCTCTTAAAACTTTGATAAATAGCAGAAATTTAATTATGTTATTTGCTCAAGGTAAATACGATTGTCGATTGAAAAAGTACAAAATTCTTGAAAATGAAATGAATTTCGCTTGAATGCGAAGTGGGTGGAACACTTGTTATTTATTACTCAATTGACGACTTTGTATGGACGCTGAATAGGAAGCCTTAGGTGTTTCGACACAGCATTTCTATGGAATTTCCAGGGAACGATCCGTGTCTCTCAGAAAATTGCCAATTTGCTCAAGCATCATTTTGCATCGTCAACAACCCACACGGCAAACTTCAGAGAAAAATGGCGTTCAGCGGAACTCGAATGCGCTCAATCGAACCGATTCCTTAAGAAACAGTAAGTAACGGTGATCATTTGAATCAGCAACCATTTCACCTTCGCCAGACTCACCGATGCGTCCGAAGCGAATTGCATTCAAACGGTTGCTGATTGACAGGGTTAATTTATAAATTACTTGTCTTTGAGAGTTCAATTTAACAAATCGTTTGGATTGCAAAGTGCATCAACATGTCGACACAACTCAAACGTCAATTTGGCTCGATTAATCGGTCGTTTAACGATTTTCGCTTAAATGCCATTCCGAAAATTGGTTTCCAATTTAGCTCAAGCACCATTCGCGCGGTCTTTTCGTAGAAAAAACTAATCAACCCAGTCCAATTGCTGAATCAAAACAAATCATCTGCACGCATTCAATCATCTGACCTTCGATGGCCGTAAAAATTCATCGACCGGAATGTCAGTGGTCCAATTTCATTGGTTTTCATTTCGATAGGACCAAAACCGTGTATTGGGTTTCATTGGACGGTTCATTGAACGCGATGGGCTCGCTGAGGGCGTCCATCATGTGCATGCCTTTGGGCTTCCCTTCACTCGGACCCACACACACTCTCTACTCGCTCGCAATCAGAAAGAATTGAAACCTCGCAATCGACAAAACCATTCACTCGCCGTAAATAAACTGCATTCGCCCGTTAAATCATTCACCATTCACGTTGTGAAGCACATCTCGTCTGTGCGAGGGCAAGTAAAAATCGTAAATTGACTCTGAATAAATCCAACCGGAACGGGAATATTCAATAGAATTTAATGCTCTCCGTCTCGATTCGGTCGCACAAATAAAAATGAATTAGTATCATCGTAAAAACAAGAGCCGCAACATAAAAACAAACAATTGTGAGCGAAGCAAGAATGGCGCGCAACACGCACACAACCGCAAAGCATCGAAAAAGAACGAGAAGAAAAACAAGAATCGAAAAAAAATCGTCAACAAAGGACCACACACCGGCCAAAATGAGCAAGACGAAGCGAATTGAGCAAAAATCGAGAAAATTTTTGGCAAATAAATAAAACGTAAAGTAATTCGTATTGTCGTTCAAAAGCAGAAATCAGTTTTCTCAACGACGATTGCCGTGTTTGCTGGCAACTCGAACGCTTTCCCGAGGTAGTTACATGCAGTCGACAATCATTGCCGGATGTTTTACTACTTTGACTACCAGTCTCGATGCGGTGGCCGAGACGATCAGGGAGGGAGGGTTCCGGTCTACGATGGCGGTGCCTGAAACTGATAAATGAATAATAGATTAATAGAATTCGCTCCTGTAAATGCATTAGCACGAGCACGACCACCAGAGCAAGCGATAATCAAATATTTTATATGCGAGTCGAGTCATAATAACGGTAATAAAAATTTATTATAAAGGAAATGTGTCTTTCTCGTCGCTGTCGATGCAACGGCCATGTGTGTTGGTGACTGTGTTGGTGTATGTGTGTGAGTGTCTGTGAGTGTGTTGGACCAGGATACCAGTCGACGATTCCGAGAGCTGTGCTCGTGCATACCCGTCGGAATAGGACGACGGTGTTGCACCGAGGTTGCCAGAATTTATGACCAAATGCATTATGTTTGGTATCCAACTGAAGCCAATATCAATGAATTATTGTTTCCACGCAAGGCAGTCATTGTGCTTGTGAGCTGGTGGCGCTCAGTAAGCGAACCATAAAAGATTGTTTTAGCATCTCTTTGATGCCATTCCATTCGAATTTCGTTCTGTTATTAAAACACTCTCTTTCTATCGGACTGCATTAGTTTCGGGTGGAGTTTGCGATGCTCTACCATTTCATTTGCATAATCCCTTCTGGAATGCAATATGAATATTCGCGATTTATCATTGTGGAACAATGACAGCCCGGGAATAAGCTCATTGATTATTGAAAATTGACTGACGTGGTTTAACAATTGCTGGAGATCGAGCATCGCTGATTCCATGGAATCGTAAGAGACTCCTGCAAATTCGATCAATCACTCGAGTTTATTTGAATGGAAATGATGCGCATCCTTCAACAACATTGGATTCGATAAAAATAAGGAAAAAAAATATGCTTATTCGCTCCCTCGCTCACTGTCGTTTATTCCAAAAGTAATCGAATTGATTGATTCGCTTGAGGAATATCCCCGTTGGACGAAAGAAGACGGTGAATTGTTGAAAATCATAATTCGTCGAACAAAGTCCATGAAAATTCCAAAAAGCAAGAGAAACTGTCAATCGGCTGAGTGATCTGTGTTAGCCATACGCTTTTAATTTCCATTTCGAAATTGTGGCGTAAAAAAGGTCAAAGCAACGAGAAACAAAAAAAAACTAAACATTTTCGGTTGAAAAGAAAAGCCAAAACTTGGAAAACGTTTAATGCCATTAATGCTTTGACAGATTTATCGTCACATTACATTTGATATGCTCGCATGTTGCAAAGCAAGCAGAAAAGCGAAACACTGTTCTGTCGGAACGGAGAGGTGTAGTGCGGCAGAGACAGTCAGCAATATGAAGCTCATTCGCGTATAGACTTTATAATCTGCTTAGCTTAACCGAGCTGAAATCTGAATGAAAACGTACGACATTGCGCCGAGCGTTGTCGGATGGTTTGAGGCGAAAAAAAGCCGACATGCGGCAGATGATGGAAAAAAATAAATATTGGCATTTCGTGTTATTGACTTCGGCCATGCGTTCGACTTCGACTTTGATTCTCTCCCTCCCGCCTTTGTCGCCGACAAAGACGAAATATGTGAAATCCGATAACCCTAAGCTCATTAAAGGTTTTAATGCAAAACAAACAATCAGCAATCTTCGTTGCCTTTGATGGTTTCAATGTGGCGGCTGGCACGACAGCCGCACTGTTCAAGTGAGAATGTGCTTGGCAGCATCAACAGCAAGAGCGCTGCTCAGCAATTAGCTGTTTATTCATTTTCGATTTTTCGTATGCCCCGGAAAGTGTAGCGTTGCTCTCGAATATCGACAATGTCAATGGAAACGCGATCGCATCATTTCTGTTTGTTTGAAATTCGAGGTGATTCGCAGGCTTTCACTGCGACCGGTCGCCATTCCTTCAGCGAGTAACAAAATCTTTCGAATAATTTGCATTCATCGACGGCATTTCTCGCAATTTATTCGAAAATTAGCCAAAACGATGGCGATAAAAATATATAAATCTATTTGGCAGACAAACAACGGTGAAGGAACGAGAAAATTCGCCCACGGCCGAGTTTTTCTATTTCAATTCGGTCGTAATCATATTTCGCATCTATTTGCCTAGTGGAGGCATCTTCTCGGCGTAAACTTCATAAATTTTGGGAAATGATTGTTTTTTGTGTGTCTGCCGTCATGGACCCAGCCCGCATCCAATCGTGGCGTGGTCGCGTTCTTCCAAGCAGAAATTATGAAAATGTTTCACTTTATTATCCGTTTGCTTTTCCGAGCCCAGGGAAAATGTAATTTAATGGGGTAATACATTTCGGAAAATGCCGCAAATAAGGTGCTGCCATCGACGACATGTGTTTCATCGATGCGGTGACTGTGTGGATGCTGATCACGATCGCATATCGCATGTGTGTGTGGCTGAGTGTGTGTGTGTATGCTGTGATGCCGAGAAAACAAACACAAACCAAATGCCGAAGTCGTTGAATAGGCGAATGGTATATTTTTGCATAAATTTAATATTTTCGCGCGTCGTTCATAATCCAGAATGGCATCCGTTTGGTTTGGATGTCGGTTTTATCAACGATGCCGCGATATTTGGAAATGTCAGTGAGCTGAACACACTCAACCAGTTACGGAATTATGATGTATTTTTGCCGTTCAACACTCGAGCTCGAGCAACGATATTCCATATTCATATCCGATTTTGAACGGCTGATAAGACATGAACTTCATTATACATTTCATTATGGATTTCCGTTGTATCGTCGTCGTCGTTGTTGCCATCGTCATCGCAACCATTTAAAATTTATTGAGACAATGGGTTGAAGCTATCAGTCGCCGTGTATTTCAAACGTCGCACAGCAAATGATGAACATCTCACTTGTGGATTGTTATCAGACCATTCCGATAGAACGGGCCACATTTGCTAGGCATCCCCTCAGGATGAAGTTGAAATGCATTTCGATGGATGATTCCGCCATAAATTATGTTTTATCGGAGCGACTGTGAATTCGCACACCAATTCCGAAGGTTATCGCTCTCACCCTTCAGCAATTCAGTAGCGCTGCTGCCAAGCAACCCCATTCGTAAGGCAAATGGTAAACATTGAGCCGCTCTTTTCGCTTCACCTTCAGCTCTGAACGTCATCTCAACGAGGAAATGAGTCCTTTACCGTTTGCTGCTTGGCTTTTGGAATCGATCAATCGCTGTTTCGATTGAAATTCTGTTTGAATTGTGGAAAGCTTCGTCGTTACATGTTTGTCGTTGTCATTCCAATGACATTTTACAATAACATCAAGCCAAAGCTGTTGGTCAACAACAACCCGATTACGTTGTTGATTGTGTTTACCGGAAGTGGTTGGCCAAACGAAAGCATCAACTGAGATGATTGCTTTGTTCGAAGAATGACCAATACAACTCGTAGACGACCCATTAATTATGGTGTCGAAGCCAGTCTTCGGGTCAGTTTTCATTTATCGGACAAGTCTGACTGTTGTTGCGAAAACTCAGCCTGCTTTACTCGGGACAGAGACAGGCAAACTTGAGAAAACGCATTCAAGTTGATGAAAACACAAAACGAATCGCAAATGAGGGCTCATTCGTTGAAATGAAAACTTTTCTGAAAATCATCAAATGGCAAATTATTCACAACATTTCTTCATCAAAAGTTTGGTCAAAGAGTCGACACAGATCTTTCCGAAAACTTTCGTTCAAATGGGAATTGTCTCGATTCGATCAAAGTGATGATTCATTCATTAAACATGCGATTTGTGGTTTTGCCGTTCGTCGAGGCCATCGTGAAAGATTTCGCTGGGTTTTATTGGTCTGCGTTCAGTGGGAAAGGGACAGAATAAAAGCAAAGCAATGAACTAATGGAGACATCTTTTGATTCAATAACTAAGTGAGCTTCGTTGCGAGACCATCATTATTGATTCAAGTCACATACGATTTTACAGTCCCGAAACGGTAGTTATTGCCCGACCATGCGATGAGCGTATGGTTTATGTTCCAAGGGCGAGCATTAGCATATTTATTAAATATATTTCAATTTTTATGATGCTTTTGGTGGTTGGGGTAGGCCGGAATGGTTAGTGTGCGGGACTCTAGCGAAGATTACCGAGTCCCGGGCTTGACGATGGCCAATCCAACGAATGCGGAACACGGCAATGGTCGTTCGAAATGGGTCCAAGTTTTCCCATTCTTCTTCTTTCCACTGGCACTGGCATGCTTGAAGCGAATAAATTCTCTGTTCGCAGTAAGTGGCGGTTGCACAGAGTAAATGGAGTTATTTATGGTTGCTTAGGTTTCACACAAACTGACACGGTAATTGGTCGAATTACGGGAATGGAGCTAATCTGTGGGTGAAAAGCACCTTGCATGCGGGCTCAAGTGTTGGTTTTTGCGGTTCGACTGAGGTCGGTCAGTGTGGCTGACCAACATTCGAGAATGAATCCATTCACTTTGACCACGACGTGGAATGACTTTCCGGAAGAATAATATTGACCAAGAATTGTTCAACTGTCAAATCTGCAAGTCAATTTAAAATCTTCAGGTTTTCTCTCTACAATCGACCGTTCACAATCCGGCAACCCATCAAATGTTGAAAGTTGTGAGTAATCAAACAAGCGTTGTGGTTTGGATTTAATGTCATCGTCACGCTGTGCTCTTTTGAAGCGTGACACTCTTTGTCTTTTGTGTGCTATTTCACAAGACAAGCAGCCTTACACTTTGATCCTCGGCGGCAACGATTCATTACTCATGAGCAGACAAGTTGCATTCACAGAAAACCTCATCATCCAAATTATGGGGATTGGTGGCAAATCTTTCAATTTACATCTCGAATCACGGGAGAAACCGCTAGAGAGTTATTCTCAAGAAGACAATTCGCTGCAGAATTAAACCGAAACGCATTTCAATTCCACAAACTACGGCATTTCTCAAGGAAAAACTTGAACTGCGAATGAAGCGACCTCTCCCTGCACTGCACCGCCATGCCATTTCAACTGTTCACACGCCGTCAACCATGTGGATGTGTGCCGAAATACTTGAGTTATTTTCTTCTTTATTAATTCAATTTCAGCGAAATGTTAAACAAGAGAAATTTAAACTTCGACTTGCTGCTGTTTCTTTGCCTTACTCGCCTCAGATATTTCTTCTGCCATTGCCGTTCTTGCGACAGTCGGCCTGTTATCATCTTAACGGATCGTGTTTCCTATCGCAAACGCGCATCCCATCGCTTTGTCATAATAAATAACGAACAAACAGAAAATAATGAATGGATTCTGTTTCGAGGATAACTTGAATATGCAAACTATGGAAAATAATTGCGAATTCATTCCATCGTACCGCTGAGCGTCTCGACATCCGTGCCACGTTTACTGTGGCGCTGAGTCGAATTGTTACATTTCATTGTTGCAAAAAATAAAAATAAAAGAGAAGAGGAAAATACAATGATACTTTATTTATTGCATTCTGCTCGAAAACTGAAACTGTGTCATACGATGATGATGGCCAATTTGTGAAATGCCTGGGCGCTGGGGAGTTGATGGTCGAATGGAGGGAATCAGGTGCGGCTGTATCTCTCTCATAAATCGCTCATTTCGCCAAAAGCATAAGAAGAATTCGAGAACCCATTTAGGGCTCACATCCTCAGTTGGGGTGTGCCCAATCAACCCGTTACTCCCCATCACTCACACACTCTCAAAGTCGTAAAAACTCGGGTCGTTTTGCCAAAGAGGAACCAAAAACAAGTTTTTATTTACGAATATTGTATCCCATTGCGCATCATCCACATTGGATTGTGTCATCAAAATTTACGACCGCTTCGCCTAACTAGCTATTGCTAGCCATAACTCAGCCATCGATGAATGCCACTGGCATTGTCTGTCACAATATGAATTTTCGCATTGAATTCGAATCAGTTCATTGCCGTCTCGAAGCCATCCAACATCGACTTGTGATGTACAATCGCCAACTATTGATTAATGGATGGCATTTGTTCGACCTCATTTTCCTCGTTCGACAAATGTTCACATTTCATCAGTCATTACATCAAACATTCATTCATTGTTTCGCTTCTTCTTGAAGGTTTAATTTCAAGTCAGTGATCAGTTTTCTGCGTCATTTTGTTTGAATGTTGCGAAAAACAAATTAAAGAGTCGCAAACTTTCTTCGAATTACGAATTACGAATTCGATTGACAGGGCAAATTGAAGGCGTCTGGGGGAGGAATGGATGGAGGAAAATCCCATTTCTACATAGGCAAATACTCGAAATATCCCGTTTGTATGGAAAGCGCAAACATGATGAAAATTGCTTCCATTGGAATTGCAAGCTGATTGGAATTCTGAAATGACGTTCGCATGAAAGGAATCTCATCTCCGTCATTTTGAATGGATTATGTCAATGAATTTGACTTGCATGCAATCGAAGCGCAACCGGCTTGCATCAGTGAACCGAAATGAATGTCATATTCCGACACGATCGTCATCATTGTTTATAATCACCATCACGGACGACATCCATGCTCGGCTATCATGCCCACACTTCATTAATTTGCGGAACATTAAAAAAAACTTTGGCGTGGAACTTATCGCCCGCTGCATCG
>JANSTV010069607.1:0-10846 GCA_027564135.1 Lestremia cinerea
ATGATTGTGAATCTGATTAGCGCGCATGACGCGGCCTCGATGTGAACTTTTCACAGTGTTGGTGCGACAATCCATTGAAAATATTGCATGTCGTTTGTTTTTTTTCGCAGGGCTTGATAGGCATCAATTCGAGAAAAAATTCCAAAAGCAACGAGACAAAAAACAGCTTGGACTTTGTTCGATCAAAAAAAAATAAAAAATGATCGAAAAAAAACGAAACGACGACAAATCTCAAAGCCCACTGACGATCGGTTTGTTGTCATTGGCATTTGTCTAACATGAATTCGTGCATGTGTTTGACGACAGCTGATGCACCCATACACGAGCATTCAGTCTACACACATACACACACATACCGAGCCAATGCGACGCGAATGTCATGTCGAACTCAACGGAAAATGTGGCGGGGAGAGCGTTTCGGTCGTTTATTTTGATTCTGTTTCCTAAACAAAGCAACGCACAGCTCTCGCATTCAACCGTGGATCGTGTTTTAAAAAGCATTACGTGTGTTGTATCAGTGAGAGCATACACTCGCTTATTCGTTACCGAACCACAGAATATTCCAGGAGTTTCGAGTTGATTCGCATTGAATCATCGACGAATCGTGAATTATTTTCGTTTTTTCGGAATAAAACGTGTTTGCAGTGACGCCAATGTGTCAATAGTGAATTGCGTTTTGGATTGAAGAGACTTTCTGGAATTTATTTGAGAGAATTTCATGACGATTCGATTTAATATCAAGTGCGTCGTGTCAGTGCATCACATTGTGCGGATTATTTAATAACGAGAAATTCAATTAAATATCAAAAGTTTATTGTTTTTCTGTTCGATTTTAACTGCGCAACAATTAAAATGGTTGGTATTCAATGGCGTATTTCTACAATTGAAACGAAATGAGGAAAAAAATAATGATAAAATAAATTTAAAAAAAAAACTCAACTTTGGATTGATTGTGAAATTTCCGCTGTCTTGGTTGAGTTTTGCGATCAAAATATCGCTTGTAATGGTCTGGCATTCGCTGTGCTTGGTTGTGCTCTCGCAATGCAAACGTACATTTCGCTCGTTTCGCTTCGTTGTAAGTGTGAACATCGAAAGGGAAATTTTCAATTCGTTCACGAATCATGTGAAATCATAACTATCCACATTTTCAACACGATTTGAATACGTTGTCGATGTGATGCTGTTACAACTTACATAAATTTTGTTGGCCAACTCGCTCGAATTGATGACTGCTTGCAAAATCATCAAATTGACCCAGTTTCGTTCCTGTACGATTCTCAACGGAACGATAAAAATAGTTTGAAATGTGTAATTGAGAATCTTGCTTCGACAAGAGCGTCGAGAAACACGGATGCTTTGGACGAGCTCAATTTGTTTCGTATTACTTGGAAACGTCACTCATCAGCCGTTCTCAATGCAACGCATATTGCTCGAACTGGTTTCATCCAGTATTGCGCTCCCATTCGATGGTCGATAAGAAAAAAACCAACGCAATAGTTTTCAATGGCTTAGATTGCACCGTGTCAAGTTCAGGGCGATGCGATAGCCCAACAGCTACTATTATCAAGCATCGTTCGTGTGGAACACTGTCTACGATGACCCAATTTATTGAAAACGGAATCGCGCCAAGCCATCAAGTCCTTTGTTCGACAGCGAATGCCAAGTCTGGGTCATTTCGAATAGAGAAAACGTGCAAGTGAACGCAAGCGCAGTCCAACCAGGAGATTCCTTCTGGTGTCTGCGGGTGGAAGCCAACGTTTTTTTCATTCAAAAATGAATTTTTCTTTTTTCAGACCTAAATTGGATCCGAGACAGTTTACGAATCGAAATTGCAACAAAGCAACGACACATTTCCGGAGCAACGGGCCGAAGTTGAGTAAAGTAATTGACATGCTTGCTTGAATTACACACAGAGTCAGATTCATTGTCTTGAGCACGAAAAGCGCTATTGTGTTTCATCCGAGGCGTAATTCCATAAGTGCATTTTGAAAAAAAGTCATTGCGTGACTTGTCACGTCGAAAGTTTCCTTTGTCCATTTGTGCTCGAAGCCAATAAAAAACATGCCTGCCGATTCCTTTTCAAGGTGAGTCATCTTTGCGAAATCTACCACGCGATCTCAGTCACTCTTGAAACAAAATTAATGACATTTTTCTCAACAAAATTGTCTGCTTAGAATGGAGTCACGAAATTCCGAGTCGGAATCTGCCAATGGTGCTGAGCTGTTGAGCTCTTCACCAGGTGCTGCATCAACCAGTTCCCGTGAACGTATGGACAGTGACTGTTCCGATCGGTAAGTTGCATCCAACATTTCAAGAGCTTCGAGATTTATTGGTGTCGGGAAATGTTCTCACATCGACTTTCACGAACAATGCATGGCCATCGACGATTGCATGGATAGACGATTCAGTAAGTAATGCAACTTGCGCGTTCAGTGTTGCTTACGCAAAGTGTGAATAAAATGACGACAAGTGAACGATACACCATAAATTCAAAGTGGTTTTTGCCATTTAAAGCGTTGCTGGATGAGTCGTGTCTCACCATTTATCGAAATGATGAAAAACGTTTCCGTATTCTTCGAGTGGAGAGTCGATCGATGGCTTGTTCATGAACCGCAGCGATAAAGTTCAAAACAACCTTGGAATAATCCGCATTCAATTTCCAAATAAGGAGTGTCACAACCAAACGCACTCTCTGCAATGGCGACATCTACCTCATTGGCAAACGGATTTTAGCAAACACGGACTTTTTTTCTTTTGTGTCTGCAGACAAGCCCGATTCGTGTTGCCAGGAACGTCGGGCAGCCCACCAAAGATTTTGACTATGGACGAAGTTCGAAATGCCATTAAGAATGTCGAGGATATGACGCTAGCTCATGAGATAGCCATCAATCCCGAGTTTCGTCTGGAGAGATATGATCCGCCAGAGAACAGTTTGGAAAAGAAAATTAAGACGATTTTGCATGATGCATTCTGGGGTGTATTGCGTGAGCAGCTAAAGAGCGACCCACCGTGCTATGATCAGGCTATTGTTTTGCTAGGTGACATTCGTGATGTAAGTTCTCTAACATTGAGTCGACTTTTTCTCGGGAAATTCAATTGAATTGCTTTGTTCTTTCACCAGGGATTCACACAAATCATATCTAAGAACAATCAAAAGGCTTTGGATCGAATCTGCGAGGTGCTTGATCCACAAGTGATTCGGCAACAAGCTGAACAAGGAGTTTTGGACTTCAAAACCTATGCCGGATTCATTGTTCAAATAATGGCCAAGTCTTGTGCGCCCGTTCGAGATGAAGCTGTGGCAAAACTGAACGATATCGAGGATGTCGTTTTGACCTTCCGGGGAATTTTGGAAGTTATGGATCTCATGAAACTAGATATGGCCAATTGTCTGTTGGACGCGGCCCGTCATGATGTCATCACTCACTCAGTTGAATATGAAAAGCTTAAATTTGAGAAACATCTGAAGTTGTACACATGTAAGCGAAGACTCAGAAAAGACTTGCGTTGGCAAAAACTAATCAATTGCATCTTCTTCGCAGATGGTTTCCCAGCCACTGAAGCATGGATCGACCGTAATCGCAGTTCAAACGAACCTCACTGGAAGGTCATCACCATGATCAATGCCTATTTAGAATTCTTGGATTGGAATGAAGAGAACGAGTTCCCCGAAATCATGGCAATGGACCAAGAACGTGTTATTGCGCTCGCTGGACGAGCCCTACGAGTCTGTGCTGGTGCTGCTGCTTTAGCAATTGCCGCTGGACTTCCCGTCATTGGGCAACAAACTGCGAATCGCGTTGCTCTCGCGCAAGAAATTGAAATTTTACTGCAAAACGTCAACACGAACAAGTGAGTAGCTTTGATTCAACGTTACGCAAGACGTGAACTCACATCCCATGTTCATCCATTTCAGAGATCTGGAGGAAGCCATTGAAAACATTTGGATTCAAATTCGCACTACAATTGCCAAACACCTGAAAGAAAAAGATCAGGAATTGGATGCTGCAACTGAGGCCACGATCAAAAATCAGATCTTGTTGCTGACAAAGAAAGAATCGCCCGTACGTCAATTGATGTGGAAACGAATTTTGGCCTACGTTCGCTTAGTCAAACTGAACAAAACTATACCGCCAGTGCCACCGGGCTACACAGACTTTTCGGACGAACTGCAAGCATTCGCTTCGGCCTTCAAACGCATCACGGTCTACAATTATTCCGTTTTCGGAGAACACTACGAGAATATTTTGGACCGAAAGGAACGTCCGAAGGAATCTGACGAAGCAACCACTGCCGCTGAGGCGTCATCATCATCAACCGCCTCCGGATCAAAGTGCTCTGATGCATCCACGGAACCACTCAAATCCGAGAGTCTAACGAAGGAATCGGCAACCGATTAACTTGCGCTTGGATTTGTCAACAATCATCAATCATCAGCCGTCAATCATTTTAATTTTAGCCGTAGATTAACTCGTGTTATTCCGTTCCGATCGAAAGGATTCCCTTTCCATTCAACAAAATGACGAAGACGTCTAGATCAGCGCTCTTCTCATCGGAAATGGCATCCCAATTGTATTATACAACTCAAAGAGTAGAATTTCCTTGGAGTTTTAGAGTTTTTTGTTTTAGTTTGAACTTACGATTTTAAGATGTGATTTATATTAACAGAAAAATTAACATGATCGATCATGAATTTCGATGAATAGGCATCGATATACTACTAAAGTAAAGTGATAAAGTCTAGAAACGAAGTGAAATATATATATTTGAAATATCAAAAGCCACTGAACGTCTCAGAATCGTTTCTATTCTCTCCGTTCCTCGACCGTTTCACGAACAATGAAATACTCTTTAATTATTTTAAATAAATCGTTTATTTTTTCCACAATTATAAATATTTACAGGCATTACTTATACTAAAATTCAAGCGAATACAAAACGAAGCGGCTAAAATTCACTGGAAGCCTCCTCAATAGCTTCCTCATCGTCCAGGCAACTGTCATTTTTCAATTGTTCGATTCTGTCATTTTTGTTCAAGCCGTGCGCGTATCGCCACATTGTTGCCTTTGGGATGTTGTAGATCTTGCTGGCTTGATATTGTGACATTCCGTCTTGACAGCTTTTCAGCGCTTGCTCCAACCGCCGACCGTACTCTGAGTTCTCGGTTCGATCTCGCACACGAATGTGCTCCGGCAACTTACCCTCGAGCGACAATCGTTTTTTATCGCGATGCAACGTCGTCATCGGGATTCCATATTTAGTGCTGATGCTCGTCAAACTCTTTCCCTCCATAATCTCAGTTTGTGCATCAATTCGAGCCTGCGTGGTATTTTTGTTGGGCGGCTGATATTGATTGCTCTTGCGAAGCTCTCGCCATATGGCTGTCTTGGGAACGGCAAATCGATCAGCTGCTTTCTTCAAACTCAACCCATCGTTTAGCACAGATGAAACGGCTTGATCCAAAGCGCATTTTCGTTCTGATCGATAGTCATTTTGAAGCCGGTCACTGCTGCGGAATTTGTGGTAAAGAGTCGATTTTGGTATTTTGTACTCGAGCGACAATTGATGAATCGTTTTTCCAGTGGAAATTTCGCTGAATGCCCGTTCAATGTTGCCGGTGAAACCCTTTTTCTTGCTCCTCCTTTGCCTAGTTGAACTTTCAGGACTTCGTTCTAAATCATCGAAATCGGTCAATTCGTTTGAGGAGCTGTGCGGTTCAACGGTTAAATCAGTTACGATGCCCATATTCTCTTCGTCAATGACTGAGTTTTCCTCGAGAATTTCACTGTCCAGATATTCCACAGCGATATCCTCCTCGGATGACAAATAATCTTTCAGGTCATAGTCCTCCAATATGATGAGTTCCTCATTGACAGCCGCTTTATCATCTTCCATCGTTGTCCCATCGATATCCACCGACTCACTTTCATCGCACTCTGCTTCGCTGCAGTCGTCGCAGTCACTTTTGTCGATACCTGTCGTCACATTCAGTTTCATCGCGTTCATGGCGTTCACACCTTTGATCTTGAGACAAGTGCAAATGTGGAAGAACTGCGTTAAATGATTGGATGAAACAACCGATTGGCCGGTGTAAATGAAATCCAGCAACATTTTAATGACATCCGCTGGGACGTCTGGCAGGTAAACGGTAGCCATCTCTGAGGCTGGAACATCCTTTAAAATCAGGTGGAAGAAATCACTGCTACCGGACAATATCAATTTATGTGATTTGAATGTTTTCCCTTCGTCGGATATCAATTTAACATCAAACTCGATTGGATCCTCGTAAATCTCCTTTTGCAAGTCAATGATACTCTTCTGGTGCTCAAACCATCGAATAACATTCACATTCTCCTCTTCCGACATTCTTTCCTTGCTTCACTTCACTTTCAAATACAGTCAATATCCACCTCGATAAACTTGACACGATTTTTATTTTTAAATAATTAAGATTTTCTATGTTTTTGTTTACGTTTCGACAGCGTTTCTAGAAAAATGCTTGAATTCAGTAATATTTATATTTTGGCGTTGACATTTCGAATATTCCGTTTAGTACTGCGTCCCAACGCTTGGCATGTTGTGTACTAAAACCGATTTCGCCCGTGACGAACACTGTTGGATGAGTTGTCACCTTGCGGTTCATTTTCTGTCGAGTATTGCTTTCGGAAATTAATTCAATTGTAGAGTGATTTCGATTTAATATCTTTAAAAATATTTTTATTTTATATTTAATCCAAAAAAAAATCCATAAAAATGTCATCGCAAGCAGTTGATCCACGACGTGTCGAAAAAATTAACCGGTTCCAGCCATCTTCAGGACCGGGCCAGAGTGCGACTGGTGACGATTTGATGCCCGATTACATGAACATTCTGGGAATGATTTTCTCCATGTGTGGCCTTATGATGAAGCTGAAGTGGTGTGGTAAGTTCAGTTGGATTGTCGCACACACTTCTGGAATGTTAACAAATACCCTTTCCATTTAGCTTGGCTAGCGTTGTATTGCTCGTGCATTAGTTTCGCCAACTCAAGAGCCAGTGACGATGCCAAACAGGTGAGACTGGTGACTTGGACTTTTCCGGGCGGTTTTCCTTCAATTTCCCTCTTTCAGGTCTTGTCGTCATTCATGTTGAGCGTCAGCGCTGTTGTCATGTCCTACCTTCAGAACCCAGCCCCAATGACCCCACCATGGGCAGGATAAATTTGCAATAATTGAAAGTTGAATGGGATATCTTTGACGATGAAGATGTCAATTTATTATTATTTCGCATCATTCGCATTCGTAATAAATTTACAAATAAATATTTATATCAAATAGTCAGACTGATCGAAACGTTTTTGGTTTAAAAATGGCGACAAAACTGGAAGAGAATTCGTGAGTCAAGAGATGCTTCAGCAAGCTTTTACAAAGTGCCAAGGAAGATTTCTTAAAAGCTAGTTTGTGCTTCTGAGGAGTTTTCGAATAAAATAATAGTTTAATTTAGACATAAAACAATTGGCTAAAATGAGGTTCAACAATTATTCAAATGCGTACTAGCCGCTAGCCTCTGCCATAGATTGAGCTCATTACGTGGATGTGGATTTGTGATGAAGGAGAAAGCTTTATAATTTGCTAAAATTAGAATTGTCTTCGCTGTTTCTCGTCATAGCGAAACCGAAAGGTAAGAGTGAGTGAACCGATGTGACAAACACACGAACTGGTGCTGGTTTCGTTACATACACGGGAATATCTTTGGGTGTGAATTCGGACAGAAACTGACGACATACACCGCACGGCGTAGTATACGAATCTTCTTGATGTGCCACGACAGCAACGGCTGCAAAGTCTTTATGCCCTTCACTGACTGCCTTGCAAATGGCCGTACGTTCAGCGCAAATTGATGGAGTATAAGCCCCATTCTCAACATTGCATCCGGTGAATGTTAGACCAGTAGATGTTCGAATGGCAGCGCCTACTTTAAACCCGCTGTATGGACAATAGGCAAGATTTCGCACCTCAATGGCTGCATTGATGAGGTCTTGTGCGTCTTGGTCTGAATACAGAAAAACATTATTAATAAAAATCTGAAACCTGGGACGGTCGGAAATTTCCATAAAATACTCACCAAGCGAGGAAAATTCCTTGATGGAGTGCTGATGAACGTTATGTGATTCGACGCTCATTTTCACTCGTTGACTTCTTGACTGAAACGACAATTCAGGTTTGAAGGGGATTCTTGAAGATGCACGACGCCTAATCAAATTTAAATAGGAGCTCCTTATCGCTGACAATTATCACTCTAATCACTTATCAATTTAATATTATTCTGTCAACAAAACGAGAAATGGAACAAAACCTCAGAGCATTGTTTATCAGATAAGCTTTTATTTTTCAATGAATGACAGTCTGGGCGAAAATCAACGATTATTTGCGTTTGATCGATAAACAAACCGAATTGCATTATGTATTTACGTTTATCCACAAGCAACCGTGTTATGTAATATACGTGTTATCTTTTGCACGCACATACAGACACAAACAAACACACACACGAAGCCATACACACAAAATCACACATACACACACACGAACACACACATAGTCGTATTGGGCCCACAGCGCCTGCCGTTCTGTATATTCCAATCGAATATGTCAAAAGCAGCTGATGAAGAGCAGCGCAGCGATTGAAAGTAATGGCTCGTTTCAAGAGCGTTGTGAAGAATTTGTTTTGGTTTGTGTACTAAAATTTTTCAAACGAAATTTCTTTCGTTATTTTTCGGAAATTGATGGAGTTCTCATCAAAAAAGAATTTAGGCTACAATCGTTCGCTAATGTTCTCACGACAAATATATTGCTTTGATATTTCCTGAACTTTTCATCCCTTGGACTGTATCCAACTAACTAAGTAATGATGTAGACTATTGAGGGAAAAGGGTGAGCTACGACAGCAAGTGCAGGTGAAGGGTTGGTGGAGTGACTAATCAAAGAATGTGCTCGCTCTTGCCATTCATAATTGAAACTCCCTTCAACGAAAGCTTCAAATGGGATAAAATCGAACGAAAAACACCGCACTCATCAGTAAATCCCTCTTCACTTCTTTCACCGAAATTGAACTCATACGAAGCATCTAGAAGGCCTCGTGCAGCAATGAAACTTCGCCGTGCCAATTATGCAAAATAGCAGCGACTGCCATCGAACAGCAACACTCATTTCGCTTATCAATCGGTCACCATAAAACTTCCAGTGCGTAACTGCGGTAACACTATGCGACGAGTACTAAAGCACACATCAAACAAAATAAAATAAAATAGATTGGTCACTGTTTTTCATCGCAGTCACAGTGAATTTATTTGGCGAAAGAGTTTTATAAATAAGTTGGTGTGGTAGACGCAGGAGAAAATCGAAAACATTTTTGTTTTTCATTTCGTTTTGTTTTTTTGTTTCTGATTTGATATCGAAAACAAAGAATTCAGCGCATTCCGCATTGTTGAGACGTTATTCGCCAGAAAAAGGGCTGCTCAAATGAGTGAAGCGGAATTGTAAATAATTTTCATCGAGTTTGATAGACAAGAAATCGGGAGAATTAGGTTTTTTTTTTATATTTTGCGGGTTGAATTTAAAGACGCGAAACGCTTCGGAAACACTCCACTGAAACACAGTACGCCAAGTCATTAAAGAAATTGGTGTGTGTGTGTTAGTTAGTCGCTTAGTTTTTTTTTGTCCGTGATTTGCTGAACAGCTGAAGAGCGATTGATTGAAGATACGCAGAGAGACAACCGAAAAACAAAAGATCTACCAAAATGAGTGAACTTACACCTGAAGAGGTAATTATAAATTTGAACAGAGAATTTAAAAAAAAATTAGTAGATTTTCATTGAGACTCAACAAAACTAATATCATCTGAGCTTTATGACAATTCCGGAAACTTCAAAATTACAATTAATTGTTCCATTGCGTCTCGTGTCGAAGCTCCATATGAGATCCAATGCGGAAAGATCGAGTAAATTGTTTTGATTTTCGAACCTACGCAGTAGAAAGTAAAATTGTAAAATATAATTTTCGTGTATGCGGGACCACACCAGAATGTACAGTTAAGATGTGTCAAACGGCATGAGATTGAAACTAGACGATTCCATTTGAGTAATTTTCTGCTTGCATTAAACGACAACGCATTCAATCGAAGGCTTCGATAAAATTCACAGCAATCGAACCATAATCATTGTGATCGAGTCAAGTCAAAATGCATTGACACTGCTGTGTTGGTGGACGGGCCACCGTAGTTCGCATGAATAGATTCCGTTGCTTTGTGCTGATGAAACAATGACAACCAACAACAATGTGTTTGGTTATGCTTCGTCTATTGTTCGCATTTGGCTATGTGAATTTGTTCGTGTGCGTTATTGCGTTGACGCTTTTGGCAAAATGTTGATTTTCATTTTGTGCTTTCGATTCGTGGGTTTCGAATTTATTTACGTCATGGTTGATGCCTTTGTTTTGAAAATTGTTTTGACAAGCGGTCAGACATTTGTGGATTTTTCCGAATTGGATGCAATTTGTGAATGATTAATTGGATAAATGTCGCGAACTGCTCGCCAGACAGCAATCGCAAGCGAGAATAATGAGACGAAAATATTTTTTCGATAGATGAGAGCCCGACGGCTAAGGCGTCTAGGAATATTGGCAGGAGGTTCACCGCCCTCCACCTCCACGATGTCGTTGGAGCAAAATGAGATAAAATCACCTAGCAAAAATGCAATGGTCACCGATTGTGATGCTGACGATACAGATGATAACCTACACAAGCAGAAACAGCAGAAATTCGACAAGACCATCGATATAACCTCCATCGACAGTCTGTTGAATAACAA
>JANSTV010069618.1:0-10846 GCA_027564135.1 Lestremia cinerea
CGCAGGCCGGTCAACTTCTTTGAACAGCATTTCGAATTCAATCGTAAATCCGTCAATGACAAACAGTAGCAGCTCGTTTTACAAATAGCCAGCACGCATTCCTTGTCTCGGCGTACGTGACCGGTCGACGTTATTCAAATTCGAGCCACCACTTTTTCCCCGCTCGCTCGATTCAAAGCTCTCAAAGCGACGCAGAAGACGGGAGCTTTCAACGAGGCGAGCGACATCTGTCGGTGTTTTGGACGAAAATGAAAACTCATGAAAAATATTCTAGGATTTATTTCGTGCTCGCTTCGTTCAGTTCGACTTGCGCTTCTTCTCGAAATGCTTTTCGATTCCTTCGGCCGATCCGAATCGCTTTGTGCAACCGTTGCAGAAGAAATCCGCTGACTTGTGTAATTTTTCCGAATGATCATGGAGGTCGTCGGCCTTTGCGAGAATTTGTCGACAATTTTCGATCGGGCAGAAGAGTGAGGTGTGCGTTGAATGAACTTTGGCCATATGGCGTCGCATGTCGGACAAATTGGTGTAGGCCATTTTGCAGACGTCGCACTGGAATACGAGGCCGTCGATTTGTTTCTCCTCGGCATGCTTGGAGGCAGTGTGACGACGAAGAGCCGTCTGAAAAATGAAATCGAGTTCAAAACGCTTGTCGTCGCTGTCGCAAAGGACTCACCTTGTTCAGGAACGTGGCACCGCAGATGAGACAAAGCATGAAGTTCTCGCCGAGCAACTCCGAATGGCGGTTCAGCTGGTGTTCGTGCAGGATTTCCATCGTCCAGAAGCTCATGTGGCAGTAAAGGCAGCCGTAGCCGAGCTCCTTGGAATCGCACGGATGGTAGTTGGCCTCCACATGCTCGCTAATGTGCTCTCTGGAAAGGGTTGGAATGGAAACAACTCATCGACCGGCTCCCCCCATGCCCGATTGCCTCACCTCATTTTCATGCGGCCACCACAATTGAAATCACAGAATGGACACTGCGCAATTCGCCGTTGATTCTCGTGGACCTTTTCGTTGTGCACTCGCAAGGATCGCGCCTTCGCGAAGGTTCGTTTGCACAAATGACATCGATATTCGCAGGGCTTTGCCAGGAAACCGTGCCGTTGAGTCATGTGGCAAACCAGTTGGTATTTGGAGGGATTACCCCGGCCGCAGTATGCGCAGGAGAACACGCGCAGGAGTTGCGACTTGGAGCGATGCTTCGTGGCTGCTTCTGGATCATCTTCGCCGGATGAGAAAATGCATTTCACCAGTTTCGGGTCAAAGTCTGTCACGGCATTCTGGCTCTCTCGAACAACTTTCGTGAATGAGGCATTGGCGCAAGCATCGTCCGATTCCTCGGAAAATGAGTCCGATTCTTCATTCTCGATGTCGCTGAGGGGCTCATTCGGGACTTTGATCTCTTTGGCTTTCGCTTGAGCTTCGAAGATGATCTCATTCGGGATCACTTTCTCGGCTTCAACTTTGGATTCCGATTTGACTTCTGCCTGAGTTTCTGTTTGGATTTTCTGAATATCCTCAGATCGACTATTGATCGCTCGCCTCAAAACATCAACGAACGCCGTTGGCTCCATCGCATGCTCCACAACGAAATGCTCGACAACGTTGTCAACCAAAAGGAGCTCCTCATCGCAGCTGATGCATCTAACTCGATCGTCCAGCACTTGGAAGAAGATCTGCTCGTCATTCACATTAACCGCCGTCAAGCGGTGCTGCTGCGCCAAATGATCGTCTTCGATTGTCGGTTGATCATCGCAAAAATTGCAAGAGCCCTCGCTCTTAGCACAGCTGTGATTCTCTCCGCCTCCGAAACGTCGACAGACAGCGCAATACGCCAAATTGCCACAGACAATTCGATGAACCGCTTTCGGTGCATTAACCGAATATTTTCGTTGGCAAAATTCACAGTGAATCGTCTGAAGGTCCAACGCCTGCGGGTCATTCACCTCCAGCGATTTGCTGATCACTTGAAACACCTCCCAGCGGCCAACCCAACGGAGCAAATCGAATGCAGAGAATTTGTGGTAAAACAGAAAATGATTGAAGAGTTTCTCGGACTTGAATTGGGCTGCGCATAATTGACAGTGGACCATCGCTTGCGACGTGCTGTATATCTCGGTAGGTAGTTCTTTCGCGTGATGAACGTCATCCAAATGCAGCCAGTAATACTCGATTCGCATCAATTTCGAGCAAAAATCGCATTTCCTCCGTGAATGAGCCTCAAAAAGATGAACCTCCAGCTCATCGGCAGCGCTGCCTTCGAATGAGCATTCAGTGCATTGGGCGGGAACCGTTGCAGCTTTCAAATAATTCTCATTCGCGAATAACCGCTTTGACGTTGGACAATATCTGAGCTCGTGACACGTCACATAATGTAACGTCAATTTGACGGGCGACAAAAATTGGTTCTCGCAAATCAAGCATTCGTATCGTTGACCTGCTGCTCTGATTTCCATCGTGTCGAGGCCCGTTCTCATGGAATGGAATAGCCTCTGAATCGCTAGCGTTGCCATATCGATATTGTGGACCTGCAAAATGAATAACAACGATTAGGTTAGGTGTGGACGAGCTCACTGGCCCATTTTCGATTTACGGAAAGTGATTTCACGAAATTTGATGAATTTTCATTCAAAAATTGATAACTTACGCAGCGAATCAAATGGCATCACCGAGACAACCAACTCGCACAATGTTATGATCGAGTGACACTAACGCACGACGTGTGCCTACGTTTGACAGCACGTGTGTCCCTCTCGACAATTTCTCGTTGACTCATCTGACATACGACATCGCATTCGCTCGCACTCGCGAACGGATGAACGGCCAAATAAACAACATGGGTTTTGCGACAAAATGAGTTTTTTCTTTCGTTTTTTTTTTTATTAAATTAGGTGAATGTAAATTGTGGAGCCCGCGCGGGCATTTAAAAAATGTTTTTTTCTCTTCTTTCTCGTGTTTTTTTTTTTTTTTTGTTAAATTAATTTAAAGATTAAAAAAATACATGAAACGAAAAAGAGATGTTGCTTCTTCCGCTTTTGTAGTTCTTGTTTCCTAGGAATACGCCATCAAAGACCGGTTCCATGCCGTCGGTCGAGTGTTAGACAACGACGTCCTTCAAATCGGCCGGCATATCGTTTTTGGGATGTTTGTTTTCGAAGTGCTGTCTGTATGTTTTTGGGTCGGGCATTTGAGCCTGCGAAGAGTGAAAATGAACGGGTTTTGAGTGAGTGGGGTCATCATCGGCGAATCGAACTCACCTTGCAGATAGTACAACAAATCACTAACGCCTTTTGGGCAGCCTTTCTCTGGTCAGTCGAACTGTGCCCTTGTTGTTTCTTCATTTTGGCCGCCTTGTCCTGGGCTTTGGCTTGAGATTGAATTTTTTGATGTCCACGAGCCATGCTACGGAAATAAATCGTGGCGATAAATAAAGATAGTTGGGCTGTGATAGTTGCTGCGACGTGGCAGGTAGGTCTTGCTTCGGACGTCTAGCTGCATCGAAAGCACAGACTCATTTAGAGGTTATAACGTGTGAGGAGCCACAACGGCTAAACACTATCGATATTTCATTCGATGCCTCATCAAATTGTTTTGACGATCGGAAAGGCTTTTCGATAAATTTTGCGCTGCGAGCAAAAACACTGTGTCCGCCGTGGCATTGTATGAAGCGTGCCATGTTCACAGTGCAACGACGCAAACAAATGGAGCAAGCCCAAGCCCTCACAGACATCGATCGAAATGAAAAACTATTTCCGATTTGAATAAATTTCCAACAATTTGTAGGTGACGCAGTGTCGGAGCCCACCTCGAAGTTAACGATGTGATTTTCGTTTCGCTAGATAACTGTTTGTCGGTCAGTGTACGACCGAAATAGAGAAACTAGAAAGTGATTGCTTGAGAATGGTTTTTGAACTCGAAAAGTGGACGAGGTTCGTTTGACAGTCGTTCGCATGCGATTTTCACATTGTCCAATCTCTCGCAACAAAACCGTATCGAAAGCGAATCGATTCACATGCATTTCCCGAATGCATTCCACTTACCTTAACGCTAATTTATGATTTGGCTGCGCTTTTGAATTCAGACACAGATCGCGTTTCCGAGGAAATAATAAAAATAAAGAATGGATTACGTTGTTCGCCCGAAGAACTGAGAAATCTGAAGTTGCTGAGTTAAATGCGAGATCGAAATCGAATGAGTGAAGGAAATGTTTTTGGTTGCGGCATCGGCTTCGGCGCTTGAGCCGCGCGTGGTGAGTTTGGTGAGTATCGGGCTATTTGAATTGACCTCAACTTGCAAAACAACTGCATTCGCCTCCGAGAATTGATGAACTCGATAGAAAAATGAAAAATATTTGAGGTTTTGCTTCAAATCTTTATTTTACACTTCGTCTTCGTTGAGCAGCATATTCGGAATGCCGTCGGTTATCGGAAACACTCGTCCAGTTTCCGGACATTCCAGGCTTCCTTCGATGATATCAATTTCGAGCAAAAGTTGATGGAGTTTCAGCAGAAATTCACTGTCAGATCGTCCTTCCACGCCTGGGAGTTCGACTGGGATGTCCTCCTCGCGGCCCACCTTTTTGGCGAAACAGGAAACAACAACAACCAATCAGAAAAAACGACTCTGAAGCCAGTGGCTCGTTAGGACATACCGTTACAGCAGCTCCATGAATGGTTCCCCAGTCCAATCGCGGGATCAATCGCAGAATAAAGTCCGCATTGAAATCTATCGACACCGACTTCTTTGATTTGATCTGCAATGAAATGAGTGCCGTTCCAATCAGTCCATCCAGGGGAGTTTCAATCGGCGCGCGCTTATACTCACACTCAACTTCAGCGGATATCCCACTTTGACACCTCGAATGCATTTCGATGTCAGAAACGAGTAAGTCAGCAATTTCATTTTGTCGTTGATCGATTGGAATGAGTGTCGAATGCAAATGAAGATTCTTGTTTTGTTTGAGACGAACGAATGCTCGGTCCACGTTCTCGCACACTTTTGTATTCACCGAACTGTCACTGAAAATGTGCGACGATTCATATTCACCACGCCGTACCCGATGCATCGCCCAATTCACCTCACTGCAGTGTTTATTATGGTATGAAGTTGTCAGCTGTGGCCCTTGCCATTTATTTACTTCGGCGTTCATCTATTGCGCGATTGATGATTTCGTTACCATCGATCGTACGGTCGCGAGCATAAATGCTATCGAAATTCGATAAAACAGACGTGATTACATAAGATTTATCAAAGTAATTCTCGCTTTATTGTTTGGTTAACATATTTTTTCGGTGAATTCCTTGAATGGTTGGTGGATGAGCGGCTACGGTGCAAAATTATAGATAACAATTTCGACAGACTCCGCAGCGAATACCTCCTTCAGCTGATCACGAACCTTTTCCCAGACCAGACCATCCAAACCACAGCCAATCCGAGGTAAAGCCAGCTTAGTCACGCCATTAGCATTCTGTTGGAAATCAATTTGAAAATCAATCGTTTCTTGGAGCCCCCTCGAGCTGCTCAGACTCACCATGTGTTGCTTCATGGCCGTCAGAGATGAGAACAAATCGCGATATGTCGGCTTGCCCCACGAACTCTCCTTGGTCACCAAATTATAGATGAATCGACCATCGTGTTGAATGACCGCCACTCCGCCAGTCTTCACATTCTGGTCTTTCAGTTGCTGAATTTGGCCAAACTTGTTCCTGCAGGCGAGACTCGGTTCAAATCGAACGATCTGAAAATGGCTTTTGTTGGACAATTTACCGAAATATTGCGGCAATACCTTTGCCCAATTTCATATCGGCGGCAACGCAATGACCCAATGCGTATTCACCGGAGGCCGCAAAGAGGTCTCCGGTCAATTCTTTGAAAACAAACGATTCACTCATTTTCGATTTTGTATTCGTTTTATTCGCGTCGACTTCAACTTGATTCAACGAATTCGCGTCGCAAAATGTGCACTGCGAAGTGTGGCGAGGCGACGCATAGCCGGCTTTTGAATGTCATTGTCAAACAGCTGATGTTCTAGTACTTTGCAAGGACTGCCGTTCGTTTCACATTCAGCGAATTCTAATCGGCACAGAAAGGATAACTCATCGATTCGTTCACAGATTTTCCTTGAATATTTCTGAGATGTCGTTCGTTTTGCAACGATGCCTCCGGAGACTGACGCAATCGACCAACTCACTGGACCATCGAGGACTTTGCCTCCTCAGGGATGCGGAATTCGCCGGATCGAACAACAACATCGCATTCAAACGTAAGTGTCACCGGTTTGCCCATCATCAGATCTCGTTTCGCATGCTTTTCACTTCAACCCAACTCATTTTGTTCTCGCACAGCATTTTTGATAATTGAAACCATTTCGGCTGAGCACAATTAAAAATAAAACAAAATTTACAATTCGCTTCATTATCATCGCCGCACCGCATAAATGACAGCAAAACGATCTTATCAAGACGTCCCTCACTCGACCGACGACAAGAAGTAAGCACCCGAGCAGTCATTAAATTCAATATTTATTCATTTGTTGTTTGTTCGCGCGGCTGTGTGTTCGATTATGGGGCTTATCAATGAAGCATTGGCACAGGCTGCTTGAAGGGGAGCGACTTTCCAGAGGAAGGGTTCACTGACTGACCCATTCTCTGCAAAGTCGGAATTTTATCGAGGATTTCACAAGTCGAATGAGAGGCGTATTCGGCCGGAGTGGGGAATTGACCCCCCATTCACTTGCGACGCCTCTGCGTCGTTGATTTGCTTCGCTTGAGTACGCGCATCAGTCACTCTAATCATTCTTGATCTTCTCTTGTCAGTTAAATTGAGATTTCTCGTTCAGCGAACAGGCTAGGCGTTCTGGCTCTTCCCGGAGTATCCTATTGTAAACGGACGTTTCACACAACCAAAGCATCGAAGATGAGCCACAGTCCAGGTAAAGTGTGAGGTGTCACCAGAAGCCTTCCAGCTCGTAATCCAATTCCATCTCATTAGATAATCACCAGTTGGTTGCGGTCGACGAGGCAAAACGCTTCATGGTCGATTGTTTCGTTGCTTCAAAAACGCCAAAGGATCATGCAGAGCTGATGGCTGACTTGCTGGTATCGGCAGATTACCGCGGTCATTTCAGTCACGGCATGAATCGCCTGGAAATGTACGTCAACGATTTGCATCAAGATTCGATTGCTGGCGGAGCCTCACCGACGGTGCTGAAGGAGACGCCATCAACCGCATGGGTGGACGGAAACAATGGGTTGGGTGCGGTTGTCGGGCGGTTTTGCATGGATTTGGCCATCAAAAAGGCGAAAACCGTTGGCGTTGGTTGGGTCTGTGCTAAACGATCAAATCACTATGGAATTGCCGGTTGGTACACGCTCCACGCGGAGGCGCAAGGTCTGATGGGCATCTCAATGACCAACACATCGCCTTTGATGTGTCCCACGCGAAGCAGTGAGGCCGCTCTGGGGACGAACCCAATCAGTTTCGCAGCACCGGCCAACAATGGAGACAGTTTTGTGCTGGACATGGCAACGACGGCGGTGGCTGTGGGAAAGATTGAGTTTCAGCGACGAAAGGGCGAAGCCATTCCAAGCGGTTGGGCTCAAGGACCCGACGGAAAAATCACCACGGATGCCGAAGTAGCGTTCAACACGTCTTGTCTCATGCCATTGGGCGGTCCGGAGATCACATCCGGCTACAAGGGCTATGGCTTGGGTTCACTGGTGGAGGTCTTGTGCGGTGTCAGCGCTGATGCCAATTACGCGACCAAAGTGCGAAAATGGACTTTGACCGGTGCTGGAGGAGACGAGGCCAACCTTGGTCAGGTGTTTATCGCCGTTGATCCTGAATGTTTCGCTCCCGGATTCACCGACCGAATGTCCGACTTGAACGGTATTCTACGCAACATGCCGCCGGTAAGCAAAATCCTCGTTTAAAACCTCCCGAATGTCAATCAAACGTCACGTCTTTCCAGGCCGATCCAACGAAACCGGTGCTAGTAGCCGGCGATCCGGAGCGTCAACACATCCAAAAGGTCGATCAGGATGGTGGCATCGGCTACCACATCAATCAAATCCAGAACTGTGATGCACTGGCCGAGCGCCTCAACATCGTTCCAATCAAACGCCGCTAAAGTGCCAAATGGCCAATGAAAACACCTCAACGCAATCAATGATTGTTATCTGTTATATGTTTTATTTAATTGTTTCTCAATTTGATTAAATATTTGTACTTGTTCTATTGATTCAATCATTACATTAAGTACAATAATGGTAATAAAATATTTTCACTATTTACAAATTCTAAGACAATGTTTGTTCATCATGTGTTGTTTCATCATCAAATCATGCTCCTCTCCATTCTCCCATCATTTTGTTTCTTTTTTTTTTTTTAATGTTTTTTGCTTTTGTTTTTGTTTTGGCGTTATTGATGTTTGTCTCGAACTTTGTAGATTTTGAAATTGAAAAACCAAAAGAAAACAATCGAAAAAAACAAAAGAGAAAAAAATGCAATGCAATTTGCAATGTGTGTTGCACAATCAATCGATGAAAAATAAAACGCAATGACACAAATTTCGGGTTTTTCGGCGTCCACACACCCCTTAAAAATCTACAATCGGATGCTAAAAACAATTTTTGTTTTCACTTTTGAATCAATTCGCTACTTCAGATTCGACCACAATTTACTCGTTTCGGGAGAGATTGCCCTAAATGGCATCTGCGCAGTAAATGCTCTCTTGGGAATGTTTGCTCGGAACGATCGATCGATCATAAAACTGGGCTTTGGCGCAATGTGCTTCAGATGTGCCGTTGGAATTCAATTAAAAATGGCCGCATCTTCTTGGAGGATGTGCTGCATCGCATGAATCTGAATCGATGAGCTCAGAAGCTCAGCGAATTTCCAGCAAAATGTGGAAGACCTAATTCGGGTCAAATGTTTTTGTTGTTTTTTTCTTCATTTTCTTTTTTGATGCGCGAAATTGTCTTGTTCGCGCGGTTTTTGGGTTGAAAAATGACAAAAAAATCTCGTCTTAACATATTCTTAAACTAAATTTTTGATTTCGTCCACTTTCAGAGGGGCACCGGCAGGTGGCGACACCCGTCTCCTTAAAAAAAAAAACAACTCTAACGGTACGGGAAAAATGATTCAGAAAATTTCCTAATATATTTATTCTAAATTTGAATATTTGGGCCCATTTGAAACCTCATAAAATGTTGTTTGTTTTTCTCATTTACTTTCGTAGGTATTTGGTTGGTTGATCGATTGGCGGTTGGCCAATCAGCTGATCGGAATCGCATAAAAATATCGTACAAATTCATTCCGAAGGGGGATTGCGGATGGCAAGTGCTTGTGTTGCTTTGTGATCGCGGTGGAATCGATCGAAATAAAAAAAAGAAGAAAAGTGAATATGTCTGGTGGTCGATTGGTGGTGGTTGTGGTGGTGGTGTGTTGGCGGTGGTGGTGGCTGATCGAAATGAAATGGAAGATTTCGAATGAATGAAGACTGGATGTTGTCGCCAGCGCATCGACTGAGACGTGCCGAACGATTCCATAATACTATTGGTAATTGGTTGTCTGAATTGTGTGAAATGGCTTGTTATTTGCTATATTCGTCTATTTTTGTAATCGAATTCTTGAATGCTGGGTTGTCATTCGGATAACTGGCTAACATGTAACTCTTAATATTTGTCCTTGCTTTTGATTAGTTTTCTCAAAGAACCAACTTGTATTTTCACTAAGATATAAGCTCTACAAAAAAAATTCTCGCTGACAATCCCATTTGAAATGATTTTCATCCCATTTTGTTTTCCCCATTTCTCTGACTTTTCTCCGGGCAACTCCTTTCACAGGGTCCAGCTCCTCCTTTGATGATCTCTTTCGCAAAGAATCTCGCATGATTTCTGTGTGTCTGTGTGTGGATGGAGGTGATGCGTCGTTTCCGTCGAATGGAAACCACTGGGAATAACGGTGATGGGTTTGCGGTAAATCAAAATACGCCAATGGCATGCTGACACGATGACGCATTGCCGCACGGCTATGGTGGCGGATGAACTGTTAAATATTCTTTCTTTCAACATTTTTAATTGCTGATAAGGCACTGCATTTTATTATTATTATTTTTTTTTTTTTTTAAAAATGATTTTCCACGAATTTCATTTTGGAATTTGGATGCACATTTGATTCACGCTTTCTGCGTCGGTTTCGAATCGAGGTGAAGTTATCGGGCTTTGAGCGAAATGAAGTGGTTCGGTTTCGCGAGTGATGAATTTGTGCTAGAATGTTTGGTAGCTCATCCAGTCAGAGCTCAATCAGGTGCCTAACGGAGCGAGTTCCGTTTCAATGACTCGACTCGACGCGGATTCTCAATTCCATTCGGAAGTGGCTCTGGATAACGCTACATCAACTCCGTTTCAGCCCTAGCGGCTGATCTCCTCAAGTGAATATAATTCTTCATTTGATTTATTTTTTTTTTTTTTTTGGCAAATTTCTTGATTTTTCTCTTCTTTTTTGGAATTGTAACTCTTAAACAATTAGCTTTGATTCGACCTTAAAGTTGCTAGTCTTTTGATTGAACACTAGTGAGAAATATTTTGACTAAACTCCTCCTCATCATCAACGTCGTCGTCCATCGTCCGTCGTCATCATCAACGTCTCATTTATAATGAAAATACCACATGAATTATGAATAGTGAATTAATTATAAAAAAAAAAAACAAACAAAAACGAATGGCATTGTTCTTGATTATTTTCTTGTTTGGATTTGAATATTCAGTTAAAAATTGTGTAGAACCTATTCGTAAATTTATCAGTTGTAAGTTAACTCAATTTCAATTTCGTTTGTCGCACATT
>JANSTV010069629.1:0-10845 GCA_027564135.1 Lestremia cinerea
TCGATTTAGTGGCAAAATGATCCAATATAAAGATATTATTTGTGGAAAATTGCAATGATGCTTTCAATGCAATTTTGTTCAATAATGGTTCACCATTTGGGCTACTGGGGCTGTGAGACGTGTGTGTGTGAGTGTGGTTGTGTAAGTGAGCTTGTGTCTCTTGTTGATGAAACATGCACTTGATTTCTGAATGGGTCGTTATGTCGTTGGTTTGGTGATGGAGTTCTCCGTTTTGATTCGTTACACATTGGATTCTGTTGGAACATTTTCTGAGTTAATTGCGCCACTCTTGATGAGCCGCCTCGTTTTGAACATGTACTTGGCGAAGGAATTCTGATGGAGAGTCATGGAGACTACCACCTCATTTTGTCGTAGAGCCAACTTTGAGTGTTCGCCTCGATCGATCTGATGGAAATTCGAAGAAATCACCCAAACACTCGAATCCCACAGACTGTCACTCATTCAACTGTCAATTTTACATTTTCCAGAAACCGCATGATCCTCCCGCAACCATCTCTGCAACGTTGAACCAACCCTGGTGCCAATATGACAAAGAAATAAACCATAAATGTGTAAATTCAGTTATTTGCCGTTATGTGGTCACACTGAACACATCCTGGCCGACGAAAGCGTTCTCAATTCCATGTCCAAACAATCGTCTGTGTACTTAAGCATATCTTAGCATCTCGACGATGTCATGGCATTTCGTTTATAAAGAATTCACCATCGATACATTATTCCAGTTTTATAAAATTTATAAGATGAGCTGGGAATTGTAATGTTACACAATTTTCAATATTTTTTTAGAGCACTCGGCTCTCGGTGACAGCAACAGCAACAGCACTAGCAACAACAATGAGCCAACATAACCTAGTTCATGATGGCATCGCAATTGCAATATCTTGAGCCATTCGCATTGCAACGTCTGTTACATTTCGTAATATCCATTTGCCGAATCCGACGATCGTCTCTGTCGTTCTGGTCATCTTTTCCCCTCACCCCTCAACGACATTGCCATATTCCATTCCATTCATATCTTTTCGCACATAATTCGATACTTTAATGCATTTTTATTTTAAAATGGACATGGGAATCGCATTCACCATTTTGTGCTGTTGGAAAATAAATGTGTGTTTTCTTTTTTCTGTATCCTCGCACTCTTTTTCTTCTTTTCTCTCTCTTTCTGTCTTTCTCTTTTCCCGACCGAAAAGCCATTATCCTTTCGATGCGATGGCAGTGGCTCGAATGAAAACTAGAAAATTGGTATTGATTACGTTTTGCGATGAGCAATCCATAATCGGCCGATCGGACGGTAATGGTTTCGCCATTCAAACGAATGGCACATCCAATAGAAATGCCAACGAAAAGCGTTTTTAAATGAGTTTCCGCAGCGGACGTAAATATTAATAATAATTGCGACAACCCTCGTTCAATAAAGCCCCTCTGATGCGCTACTCTTCAGTAACGCCCCCCACACCCTCCGCCACCCTTCGCAGTATTTAACCATTCCAATAAGATTGGAATCGAAGCGTTGCAACAAATTAAATGTTGAACAAGACGAGAATCAATTTGGCGACCGGAGAATATAATCAATAAACCAGAATTGTGATTATTTGTTGAGTTGGACAGGGTTGTCTGTTGCCGGGAAGTGGAACGTAGGGTTGCTTTTCGACTGGAGGGTTGGGGGAGGACTGAAGTTTAGGTGATCCTCGGAATGAGAGAGGATCAATGAAACACTGCATCGTCAACAACTGCAGCAGCCCCGCCAACCACAACATTCTCAAGCACTCCTCGAACTCATTCAAAAATGAATTAAATTCATTTCGTGTTTTTGTTAACATTTTGCAAGAAAATTCATTAATATTCCGGTTGCTTATAAAGAATGTTAGTTTGCAAACAGAATTCAATAATAATAATAATCTGCTGAATGGAATATTGATTCGGTAATTGCAGCAGCAGTTGGAACCGAGCAAAAACAGAAGCGCCAGCAACGGTATTAGACTGGATGAACGAACGAGGCCAACAAGGCGAACAAGGCGAGCGAGGTGAACGCGGCGAACGAGGCGAAGCGAAAAGAGAAAAAAGAATGACGAAAATTTATTTATGGTGCGGGTTGTACTGAATAAACTAATTCCATTTATCATTTCATTCATATTCCATATTCGACGAGTTCATCGAAATAAACCTCGAATGCACAGAAAAATGGAAGCCGCAGAGGGGAATGGGACTTGGGACCAGCGATTGAGACGATCGATGGAATAATGCATTCTCGAATTTTTCATCATCGTTCATGGTTGATGGAGCAATCAGAGGAAAATGATAACGAGAGGAGACGAAGCACTGCGAGATGATGGAATCCACGCCAGAGACGAATTGCCTGGATATTCGGTGAGAGTCAGGGATAATTGAATGAAATTCAAAAATGTCACAATGACTTCGATGACTGACGTCGAACGTAGAGCCAATAATCGAAATTCTCGGTCGGTTTTCCATCCAGTCAGCCATCCGGTGGCAAATTGAAATCAATATTATTGAGTCATAATCAATTTCAATTTGCCCTTTTCAGCATTGACACAATATTGACGAAATACGGTGCGGCCGGCAATCCGAATGAATCGAGGCAAACTCAATAATGACACGCCGAATGCGACACGCTAAATGAATCTCGACATTCGGGCAGAACAACAGCAACAACAACAGCAACAAAAGAAATGGATAATAAAACAAGGTGAAAAGAGCTATCGTGACTGGAATATTGAGCTGGCGAGGAGGCTATTGGATTTCTCCGTCGTTTCATTGTTTACTTGCGTTTCGTACTTTCATCGGGGATTTCCCAAGTTGATGTAAGTAATTGGAAAATGCCGTCATCTTCTTGAAATACTTGCGCTGGATTTTGTCTTTGCAAAAGCGAGACATGTCGTCTGAGTCGTTTTCACGTAGTCAAGTGGTCTTTACCGGTTACACTTTTGCCGGTCGGGCGACGCCAAACGATTTTGATGTGGTTCGAATCGGCGAGCATATTTGCTGCATTGCACCCCTTGCGAACGATAATGGAGGCCTTGAATTAACGATGGTGTCACGCATCCAGATGGGCATTCGAATGAGATGGAACGAGTGAAATGCGTATTTACAGTTCCAACAGTAAATTGCTTGGGTTGAAGTCGCCGATGGGATAAATGAGAGCCTCCTCCCTCAAACGAAGACAAACGACAAAGAAAATTGTTGAATCGAATGGGAATTTAAAATATTTGCCAGTCCGTTTGGGCTGAGTGTTTTTAATGAAATTAACGTTTGAGGCGGACAGTGTTCGACCCGAGACGACAAGAAAACGTGTGCCGAAGAAATTCAGTCGCAACGAGTCCACACGATGCGAATGAATTACCTCCGGATTTTTCTCAATTTTCTGCGCTATTCTCGTTCGTTCATTCGGTGATTCAGTTTGTTTGTTTGTCGCATTGCTTGCACTTGGCTTGATAACGACGGTGATCGCCACGATGACGGGACGAGCGACGAAATCGAATGAAGTCCGGAATGAAAATGGCTTGTTTGCCTTCCTTTGCGAACAATTTTCAGTTACCTTTTTTTTCGCAATTTAAACGATTTCCACAAAATGCTATTTTGTTGCGATGGTTATCTTCGTCGTTGGACGTTCAGTTTCCGGTTTCGTTAAATTTAATTATCGACGAAAGTGCGGTTGCCGTTCGTTCATTTTTATTTTTTTTTATTTTTGTGATGAAGATGTAATTTTGCAACTGGTTTGGAATATTTGATGGCTTTCGTTGGCTGGGAAAAGCGGTGTGAGCTGGAATGCACTTTAGTTGAATGTCGTCATCGTTGGGTATGTCTGCAAATGCGAGCGTTCCCTTGGGATTGATTGACACCATGATTAGAAATTATGGGATTCCGGTGCTTGGGACTTGGCTCTGTTTCAAGCGGGAGTGATTGTTCCCACGTTAAACTGTTTCACATTCGAGTCGAATACCAGCATTTTATAGTGTTGGCTTAACGAAGAACGAAGCAAATAAATCGCATCGAATTTCAAAGACACATTTTGCAATTTAAAGAGAAACTTAATGCGAACTTAGTAAATGGAAGCAAAGTTATCGAAAGTTACGGTAAACTGCGAATTTTACGATGGTGGTTAGGGAGAGGAACCGTTCAGGCTTTGAGGGCATTTTGAATAATTTATCGCGTAGTAGATTTTGTAGTAGATTTGATGCTGGATTTTGTTCTGGGCTCTGTACTAGATTGTGTACTGGATTTTTTCCACTGGGGTTTGCCCTGATTTTGTAGTAGATTTCGTACTAGATTTTGTTCTAGATTTTTTTCTAAATTTTGTACTAGATTTTGTAATAGATCGCGCACCAAAATCTGTACTCAACCCTCAAAACGTTTATTTCTCTTCTTCAACTCCTTCTGATAAGACTTCAAATTCAAATCCGGTTCTCCATTTCTATTTGCCAGCTCTCCCGATATACTCGACAGGGAAATGAACAGGAGAAAGAAAAAAAAGTATTCCGCGTGTTTCTTTCCGTTGAATCGAAAAAGACTAATTTCCGTGTGTGGCAGTGCGGGTGTATGCACGTGAATGCTGCTGGTGTACGTTTGATAGTTTGAAATTGAGTCCTTGAAAAAAGCGGATTCCCAACCAACAGAATAAATTGAGTAGAAAGTTTTGATTTTGCCGAGCAAAACTAAACTGGGTTTTTGTGAGAGCAATTCGTCTATTTTTAACCGGTTTCATTGACTTGAAACACGCCCGACTGCCACTGTCAATGCACAATCATTCGTGTCGATTCGGCTTGGCACAGACTACAATATATCCATCTCGCACACCTACCCGCACACACAAGGTGAAAAGAGAATTATCGGATCGGATGTTGGGAAAGTTACCTTTTGCGCAAAAAGGTGTCACATTGCTTAACATTCACGAACGATAAATGCCAAACGTTTCTTCGTGTATTTATTTTGCGCACCCAGCGAGAGCAAAATACCATTTTCGGAGGGTAATTTGTTTTTCAGTTTGCAAAGTGGATTTAGTGTTTCATGCAAAATTCTCGTCTCGACTTAACTCCAAAAGTGTATGCGGAACTTTCGAGGCATCCATTCGATGGTGAAGGTTTGAATAATACAATCCGGTCGGGACAACTGTCGTGATTTCTGGCATTTCAATCGAGTTACTTCAATCGAATCACATCCAATCGGAGAAAGCCCATTAAAATTGAGCTCGAGACTCTCCATCAACGTGGATTCTCGAATGGACTTCAATCCAAATCCCATGCGCAACCGATGATTAAAACTTCAAATCTGTCAGTCAAAAAAATATGAAAATCATAAAAAAAGAAAATTACGAGAAAATCCATTTCTGGTGCGGAAAGAGCGAATGACGCTTCACTCGACGACTTGCCAGCACATTCGCATGGAAATGCATTGCAGTTGAATGCCAAATGAGCCATCAATAAAACAGTACCAGCATCGCGTTTTTGCAATTCTCCATTTAATGCTGTCACTTCCATTACCAGTTCTGACATTCACAATTCCGTTATCCTCAGCAAGTGGAAAAGTGAAATAATAATAATAATGACAACAGTCTTCGAATGAAACTACAGCCGACGGTGATGACGAGGCAGTATGAATGGCATCGAGCATTCAGTTCGCAGTTGTCAAATATAATCCATTTCCACGAGAACGAAGCCAAAGCGAAATAAAAGGAAATGGGCGGGGCAAGGGGGGAACAAAGCGACCATGATGCATTTAGCATTGGAAATCATTACCGCATTCAGTCATTCTTATTCCTCATGCGTTTGACCCCATCCGTCACAGTGCCGCGCATCCCCATGCATAATTCACAATGCTTGTCAATGTTGATTTTGGTTCTTGAATGACTGAAAAACAGCGACTTGACGTGATTCGGGCGATGAAACCTGCGACGGAGAATCGAGACAACTTATGCCTTGCATTTGAAGACGAAGATGATTACGATGGATTTTCGATGATTTTTCGAAACATTTTCATGCAACATCATTCAAGTGGCCTTCAGTAAGTCGGAAAATGAAAATCGAAAGCCAATTGTTGAATAAAGCCCCCACTCGATTTGCCGCTTCGATAAAACGCCGTTCAATTTCAATCCTAATGAACCCACTTATTGATGCGACCTTCTGCGAGAATTTGATGCTCAAGATTGATCCTTACGCCCCTATTCATCGGCCAACAATACACACTGAATTCATTAGAAACGCTCAAATATCGAACAAAGGCCTCGCTCGAATTTGGGATATTTGTTCATCTTAACGAAAAATGAATCGCAAAGAAATTGCCGAAAAACAGAATGTCGAATTGAAATCCCCTTCGCTTAGGCCATACAACCACAATAGCCCTCCTCTTTCCCCCCTCACACATACATACACTTATACATATCACGAAAAGCGAGGGAAGATGAAAAGCAGCAAGAAGAAAATTGCAGAAAAATTCTAACAAATAGAAAATGCCACAACAACAACAACAACATCATCGGCAGAATGTTTCATTTTAATGCGCGTCTTCAAAACTCGACAACGATGACGACGAAGGCCACAAGGACCAACCGACGAGACCGAGGACGAGGAAAGATTGGTGGAAAACCGTATGTTTTCTTTCTCTTTCTATTTTTTTTTAATATCAAATTTAAAATATGTTTGATGGTTGCGGGACTTGCCGACAGTGGATCAGGGGTGCCCTGGAAGAAGAGGAGCGCAACAACATGTTGTTTATGTAAGTAAAGCCTTTCGATCAACATCGCTGCAAAGTTCGTCAAATTGACTGATTCGGCAGCCGGTGTTGTCGAACGCATGCTGATTTCTCTAGAATCCACCGAACGAAGGAACAAAATGCCAACATTTTATTTTTCTTTTCCAATTCCGCAACCATTGAAATTGATTGTATTGATGTTGTTGTTTCAACGGGAACTTCGGCAGAACGCCAGAACACCATGGAATGCCTTTGACGATGAAACGCGAAACGGCGAATTAACTTTGCCTTGCATATTCGATGCTGAACGCTAGACACATTCCGACAAAGTTGCTCTGGAGTTTGTGCTGTTCGCCAAAGCGTGCTTGTTAATTTTTTTTTTCTCTCTCTCTCTCTTTTTTTCTGCGTCCGTTCGATCCCGTAGGCCTGGCAAATTTTCCATATTATTTCTTTTTTTCCTTTTCTTTTTGCCATTTGACGTTTGCTGCGATTGGCAAACTTTCACAATTATTATTTATTGAGAAATTGCGGTGGAAAGAAAATCAAGATTTATGGGAAATGTCTTCGTCGTGCGGTGCGCGTCCCACAGCTCAGCGCGATGCCACCGTCGAGTTCCACTCAATAAATAATGATTTTATTGAATTCGTCGACGCGTCACTGAATTGAAAAGTTTATGAAAAAGGAAAAAAATAGCATTCGCGTGTTCTTTTACCTTCTCTTTTGGTCCATCATTTGCCTCTCAACAGTGTTTTTCTTCGTTAATATTTCATGATTTGGGGCTTGGATTTTGGTTTTGCTCCTTACATTTCGCTTGCAGAGCATCGAATTCTCGGCGAGTTTTATTAAAAATTATGCGTGAATAATGCTGTCAGAAGATTGACATGAATGTGCGTCATTTTCCTTGGGAATTGTTGACATGTGATGATGCGATCCACACGTTTGCCTCATGAGAAATTGATAAAACTGGGTGAGCAAGGTGCCGGCAGGGAGGGGTTTATTAGGCGCTCGAAGTGTCACACTGTGGGTGCGGCAATAATTCGCTTACTTGTTTGGCATCAAAGGTGAATAAGAGAGTTTGTCTGAGGGTCCTGAGACTCTGCGGTGCCATCAGCATCCTGCGCGGATTCATTACATTCGGTGAAAGACGAGGTCGAGGTCGACAAAGTCATTCGATCTTAGCTCTCTCGGCACATTTTCATTCATCGACCCGTAATTAGTCATTGCGAAATGAACAACTGACCGATGATAAATCTTGTCAAAGTGTTGGGTAATGTGACAAGTGAAATGTGATAAATGTCGTAATCAATATTTGTCCAACAGTCTACCCAGAGCCCATGCACCATAAAACCGGCTAATTATGAGCAATTCCCAAGACTTGATCGGGTAAATTTTGCTGGTTTATCGACCAGAACGGAATGGCTGGCCAGGGGGCCAATGACCGTCCACCTAACAAACAGCCCCATCAGCCTCTCAGGCTGCCATCCCCACATTACCTGATGCTCATTTCGAATGATTATCATTATCGTAATCCACATCATAATAACCCGCACACATCATTTTAATTCAAACTAATGCAATTCGATGCGAGCCGCCGGGATGGCAGTATGCGCGAAACCGCATCACCAATACGATCCCTCGTAATGAATATAAATAAGCATTAGGTTCAATTAAAATCGGGACAATCAAGTTATTCCGGTCGATGTCGAATGGCTCGACGGAGAATTTTGTTCAAGTTGATTACGTCGCCAAGGCGAGGGGGGTGTCTGTGGGGACCCGAAGGGGGGTTCTTAACCATAAATTTGATTCATTCATTCACCTACAGCCAATCAGTTGAAAAACTAATTCGACCATTTGTATCATTGTCCACGCGACACATGCGCACACACACATGCTCCCACAAACAACCGCAGAGTTCACGCCACACTGCAACAACGATAACCGATTGAATGAACTAATTCATTCTAATTTATTATTTGCAGTGGCGCATGGGTGGACTGTTTACAATTCAAGCATAAATATCAAATAAATATGAATTGAACATGAATGGTTGCCGCAGAGTAATTGAATGGAATATCAAATCGGCTGGTTGACGGTTTGGTCGAGCGGCGGTGAATTTATTACATTGAGTGAAATGAACGCGCCCAGTGTTTTGTGGCGAAAAGCGTTTGCGTTGTGGATATTTCTGAGGGGTCAATCGGGTTCCTCCGAGGGATGAAATGATTGAAGTCAAGCTGCGATTTTCGAGGATGGGCTCTCCACCGGAGTCAATTGTGGGGGTGTTTGGTGCTCTAGAGAATTCCCGATCAGGGAGTGGACTCAGGCTCTCCTGGTGTTCCTTGAACCGAAGCAATTACCCATTAAAATTACCGTCAATTACCAGCAGTTTGTGGAATTTCGAAGAAACTCCAAGTGAATCACAAGAAGCAATGCATGTTGATGTCGTCAAAATCAATCATTACTGTTGACGATGGAATATTTACCGAAGATCGCCACAATCAAATATGCTCATGGATGTCGACCAATTGAGGCGGTTGCCGTCAAATATTTACACTGTTGATTAAGTGATTAAGTGCGGCAAGCATTGAATGGTAATGTCAGGTGGGCAAACACAATGGCAACGTCCGGTGCAAGTTGTTTGCTTGACGACAAAGTTCGTTTGGTCGAGTCGGTGTTGTTGATGAAGTGGGCGGGGATTTCATTCGATTTGACGCGAGTGCTGAAATGGCATCTCACGCGATCTTCAGGTGATTATTTACGAATTTTTTCCTCTTCTCGTTTGAAACGATCGTTCACGATCCGTCACCACCACAAATCCGTGTCTCAATTCGAATAAATCACCGGGAAAACCGTCCGAAATTGCAATCGAACAAATGAAATTAAAGTCTGGCGCAAGCGATATTTCCGCAAATCCTTTTTGTCACTTGACAATAATTTCATCTGTTGAGAAAACTTTTCTTTTGTTCGGCTCCCAATGCGGATCGTCCAATGTGGCGTTTCCGACAAAATGAAATTCGATGGGAAAAAAGAGAATCCGAAAAGTTTTTCCGCATGGAATCCCCGTCCCCACCGTCCTCCGAAGAGCACCTCCCGCCGAAAGTAGCTTTTAATAATTACGTGCTAAGTTTGAGCCAATAAAAGCCGTTTGCTGTCTTGGTATTTGTGTGTCTGTGTGTGTGTTTGTCAGTGTGTTTGTGTGTGTGTGCTTTAGTCGTTACGCCTTGCACCATCAAAATGTGGAAAAATGAGTTTTCATTTTTCATCGGTTTTTTTCCTCGTGTTTTTTCCGTAATTTTCGTTTTTTTTCTTGCTCATTTCGACGCTTCCGACCAAAACAGCAAATGGTGTTTGCCGATAAATAAAACGAATGCAATGCCATCATTTGGCGAGTGGCTTCGCTGTGCTGTGCCACGAATCATTTCGATACTCGTCGACGGGAGCAGCTGGTCCCATCGTCGAAGAGCATGAGTGATGTATGACAAATGGCGTTTATTAAATTGACGCGCACAGTCAGATTTCTCTTTTATTTCATTTTTTTAGCGCAGATTGGCGGAACTCAAGTTGAATCAGGTGTTTTACGATGATTGATGACCGCTCGTTATGCGATGGCTGTTTCCGGCCCCTCAGTCGCTCATGAGATGTGGCCAGTGTTTTTGAAACAACATCTTCGCTTTCCCGATGGTATGATGGTACCTCGAAAATGACCATCGGAATCAATAATCGCCACGGGCACAAGGAGCATCAAGCTCACATTCCATTCCGCATCACCAAAGATTACTCCCGGACGAATTTAAAATTCCATTTTCGACAGGAAAAGTAAATCAAAACAAAATCGAAACGAAAAAGCCGAGTTCGAAAACGAAACTGTTTTTTTTCTTTCCCCCTCCCTCCTTCTACCCCTACCTCCTTCCTACAAAATACGAACCGAAAAAATAACGCAAGAAAAAAAACAAATAAAGTTCGATCCCCAGTCGATATTTGCCAAGAGTAAATCCATTTCTTGAGGCAAATTTCCTCATTTCCCATATTCGATCGTGCCATGGCATCCACACACACACACACACACACACACACACACACACACACACACACACACACACACACACACACACACACACACAC
>JANSTV010069640.1:0-10844 GCA_027564135.1 Lestremia cinerea
CTTGGGCATCGGAATCGTTGTATTGTTTTGCATAATTCATAACGTTTGCTGAGAGGATGCTCTCTTCAGTCGATCGACCGATGAACCAGGCCAGCAGCCGACTCACATTTTTCATCTCGAAATTGAAGTGAATTGCATTAAAATGGAATTGCATTTGCTGCCGGCGGAAGATTCATTCAATTCGGCGAGGGTTTTTGCCGTCGTTCCAGCCCCTTCGCCTGGCGAATATTGGCCTGCTAATTTCAGATTGAATTTGGTGGTAATTGAATTGTCATTGGCAACCATCACGATGTCGTGTCGACGACGGCGATATGCGAGGCTTCCTTCGGCATTGTTACCTGTCAGCATTTGCCTGCAGGAAATCCGTTGTTCGGTGTTTGTCTGACAGTAAGGCGTACGGTGAGGCGTCAGACAAGTTGCGAAAATGAACGGTTCGGCTGATTTCCGGCTTCTTTGATGAAAATCGCGATTGAATTTCCAATCAACGTCTTCAGCTAGCAACACTGTCGCCTATACCCTCCCCTTCTCGCAACCCAACCGACCAAAAATATTTTCGCTTCGATTCGAAATATGCCCGTTGTTATTTCAACAACGAGGTTTTGCATAGTTTCGGATGCGGTTTTGTGCTCGATCCGAAAGCAATTCGTCTTCGTTCGAAACGGATTATGAAATATTCGTATAATTCTGCCCAAGTGCTGTGGCTTCGAGGTGAAGGAGCTGGCAACAATATTCAACGAAGCGAATATTGTTTGGCAAACAGGGACAATTGAGTCGCTGGTGAGGTGCACAAGGGACGGGTTGAGAACGTCGCTCAGACGAGACCCTTTTAAGCAGCTTTCATCCTGTGCTGAATGAGAGCCATTTTGGACAACAATTGATTCCGTTTCGAAAAGCGGATTTCGAATTTGAATTTCAGATGAATGAAATCGATGCGGGGCACTTTCAAAAAAAAAAAAGGAAAAAAAACGGTGCAAAGAGAAAATATGACGCCCATCGACAATGGGCTTTTTCCGCATCACTAAATTTTGATTGAAATCCTCGATGATTGACTGAATCATAATTCGATTTAATTCAAACGGGACGAGCAGATGGATCGATGAAATGAGGGGCATTTCGTTGAGGTCGTTTTCCACGAATCCCATCGGCGCACATGCCTCTTCATGCAGCTAAGAAATTTCACCAAAGTTCACATCGCCCACAAGAGGAATCCCATCAATTGCCTTCAATCGGGGCCAGTCGAAGCGAGTCGAGAGTCTTGAGACCGATAGTGTCACATCGACAACGGCGTCAGTATGAAAAATGCCCAGAATCTCGATGAGGCATTCACGCGATCAGGTTATGTGCGGCGTTCATTGCCATGCAAACATCAATCTTTCACTCTGGTGCGTCGAACGTGTGTCGAGAGTCTATTAATGACTGACAATTGAGGGGAAGCGAACAACGATACCATTTGTCACCTCGTTGTCGCGCAGAGACGCTATCAAGGACGCCGACGAGGTTGACAAGGACGACAAGGACGACGAGGACGACGTGGACGACGCCTCACCATACGCAATAATAATAATTTATCAATTCATAAAAATATCGTTTTACACAACCCATTCGATTGGGAACGAGCTCCGTAACATTGGCCTCTGCCTACTTCGTCCTCGTCTTAATCCTCGAGCTGGTCGTCTACGACTTCGTCGCCGTCCCAAAAGGATCGCATTTTGTCCTTTTTCGGATTTGGGTTTTTTTCTTCGCCGTCATTTAACCGTCGTTCTCATTGCCATCGTGTTCAACGTCGTCCTTCGCCACGTCTCTCTCCTCGTCCTCATCCTTCGTCATCATCGTCGCCATTTCGGATGTTTCGTATACGGCCGTTATTTACATCAAATGCTGTCACATTACGTTCTATTTTGCCATCATGGTTTATTGCACGGAACGAACAAAATAGAACAAAACGTGAATGAGACACGATGATAAGCGTCCCGGTTGAGAGAGTGCCAGTGACAAAAATCGAATTGAAAATTTTTCTAAGAGTCATCGGCGACGTTGAATCGTTGGCTTGTTTTCCTCTTTCTCTTCTGTTTATTTTTTGTTTTTTTTTCTTTTTTTTCTTTTTTCATTTTAATATAACATCGGCATCAGCCATGCTTCAGCGGCTTACACACACTGGCTCCGCGATACAAATATCAAGATCATAAATGAAGCAACTAATGTGAGGCGAATTGCAAGGCAACGCGAGCAAACAAATAAAACGAACGGAAGCCCAACGATGAGGACGACAACGATGAATTTTATGGAAAGCAAAAAGGGACGCTGTGCTGTTCACATGAAATGGGTGTTTGACATGACACATGCATGGAACGTCTCTTTCAATGGAACTGAACAGACCGATCGAATTCAGAAAAAGTTCATTTCATCTCTTGACCCGTTGTGGATGTCGTAGACGGTCGGTTGAAACGAAAAAATTGTTGACCGACCGAAAAAATCGAAGACGAACTTTGAAATAAAGCTAGTGACAATGACAGTTTTCGAATCAACCCGAATTCATGTCGGATGCGAGGTGGTGACGGGCGTGGCGGTGGGAATTGCGCTGGGTGACGTGGTCAACGCGATGGAGGGTAGGAAAGAGAAAGCAATAGGCACTAACTGTGTTTATGATGAAAACAACGACCGTCAATACGACCACAATGACAGCAATGCGCCCCGCCACCCATTCCCCGCACCATCGAGTGCTCACATGTCAGAAGCCTTTTAGCAACGGCAAACAAGTTTTCATCTTCCATTTCGATGAAAACATAAATACATAAATGTCACTTTTTTCAGCATCGTCATCGTCAACTATATGTCGTCGTCTTCGACTTCATAGTCGCCCGTCGTCATCATCGTCATCGCTGATATCAAATGAAGATGAATATGAAAAGCCATCGAATGCTGAACCAAGTTTTGTTATTGATCGGCAACGGCATAATCGTGGATTCGTTGGGGAAAAAGCAAATACGCGTCCGCATGCAAACTTATGATGACGTTGATGGGTTGACGGTGAAGCAGGCGGTCGTTGAATGAGTCACGTATGTGTGTGAGTGTGTGTGTGTGTGTGAGTGAGTGAAACAAAGAATCAAACAAAGAAATGTAAAGCAATCGCTTGGAATAACCGAAACCGCAACTAGTCAAAGCTCATTCGTTCTCATCGGAAAAGAAACTTTTCCTTTTTTCCTTGGCATTTTTATTGCTTTCAGTTTTGCTTTTCATGATTTTATTGGGCATCGGGCTGTGATAAGCCGCAGCCACAATACGCAGCATATGACATTGAATGGATGTCGTGGCACCGCTTTCCGCAAAACCCAACGAAATCCGGAAATTTTATGGGCACGACCACGGCAACGGATGATAACGAGTACACCATTGTCATGGTCCGTGCTGGGTTCTCGCAGCGCCTCGCACAAACACTCGACCATAATTATGTTATCATTTCGGGCACAAAATTTCACATAATTTTTCGATTTGTTTTTCCTGCTCGAAATTCATCCGGAGCAAATGGGAATGGGCTTGCGTCCAAGCGGCGATGCAGCGGAAGAAGTTTTTGCCCCGTTAATTTCTGTCGTAATTTTGTTTGTGTCTGTGATTCGGTTCGTGTGGATTTAAATGGTTGAGCTGATTTTTTTTTCTTCTTTTATTGCAAAAGTTGGCCATTCGCTCGCAGCGAAAATCGATTTTTGGCAGCAAAATTGTTGGTGAGATTTTGAACTGCATGCCACGCCAATTTCTTCATAAAGTCCGGATGCGTCACCGCAGCGCCACCATGCGTCTACTTCACCAATCGATCCAGCGTACAAAGGCACTGAATCAATCTTCATTATTCGCCGAAAGCGGCAAAAAAAACATCGTCAACGTCAACGCTTGACGGTTGAACAAATTGTCGACAAATAACGAACGCATTCAACAAAAGCCATTTTCCCGACGAACCGAAGCTGAAACTCGATCACATCGTCCGTTCCCCGTCTTCAGTGCGACCCCGAAATGAAAATTCCCACTGCGTCGAACAATGAATTGCATCCGAGGCGAATAGTTCATTTACAGCAATTTAGTTGTGTCGAAACATTCATCTCGTTATTAATTTCGCCGCAGCAGCTGACTTCGTCGTCATTGTCGCCGTCGTCGTCATCTTCGTTGTATTGTTCATTGTTCATTACGTTATGGGAATTTGCCAGTGATGTTGCCCCATTCATCGGTGTGACATGAGAGCCAAACAGTCATCCAGTGCTGCATTCGTGATGAGTTGAAAACAAACAAATTGGTCGAATGACATTACATGTGATGGCTGGCCGATTGGTTCCGGAAGGGATGAATAATGTGCAACTATCGCACGTGGGGGTTTGCTGTAATTCGGTTACCGTTGATTTCCAGTTGGATTCATTGTTGTCCAGCCCGTAGTTGAATGGCACGGATCCCATAATTACCCGATGGAAATCTCCCCCAGACGATTCCACGTGGTTGGAATTGGAAATTTCATTTCCGTTATTTGACCTTTTCACAGGTCGTTCTCGTGGACGATTAGATTCGAAATCGAGATTATAAATTCGTAGAGAGTCTCGATTCTCTCAGTCTTCTCTCTCCCTGTATTTCTCCCTCCCTGTCTCTCTCCCTCCTTCTCCTCCTCCACTCGCTCCCTATCCCTCTAACTCTTTCCCTCTAACTCTCTCCCTCACTCGCTCACTCCATATATCTCTCTCTCCCTCTTTCTTTCTCTGTCCCTCTTTCTCCCTCTCTCACTTAATCTATCTCTATCTCTATCTTTTTCCAATTTCTCTCTCTCTATCTCTCCTTTTCTCCCTCCTTCCCTCCCTCTCACCCCCTTTCTACCTCCCTTTCCGACGCCAGCAAACTGTCCCCGAAGGACGAAAAAAAAAACTGGTGAATTTTTCACCCAACGCTGTGTCGAAAGCAAAAGTGAGTGAAAGCTTTGTCTCCATTTTATGGCCTCGACGATGAAAGAAAGAAAGAAGAATGTGTAAGCTTGCGAGCACTCTCGCCCAGGCATATTTCGCTTGCGGGTGACGTTTCGTTTCAATCGAAAAACAAAATTAAAATCGAATTTCACAGAAATGTGACACGCATTTCCATACGAACATCCCTTCAAGCTGCCTTCTGCAAAGACATGGGGCATCACTCCCCCAAAACAAGAAGAAGACACAAAATTCCGTGACGGACGATTTCCGTGCGATAAAAGAAGAAGCAGCGGCGTTTCGCAATTTAGATTTCGTCATTGTGATAAATCGCATTGCGTGTTGGCCGGTCATGGGGCCGGAAGCCCTTGTGAATGACACCACTTCTCTTTGGGCGATTCGGCCAGTTCGTCCAGCTCGACCGTCATTGGCATCGAGTCAAAGAGAGAAATCTCTTTAAATTACTGTCGCCGTTCATTTCATTGGGCGACGGTAAGCCGACCACTGGCAACGCGCAGTGGATTTTGCACCTGTTTTTATTGTGATCCATTTTATGGCGACGGTTTTTTTACGAGATCATTCGTCTTAACACGTTATTTATTATATCGTCCGTTCGCATCAACGCACCGTCGTCATGCCATTCATGACATTAGTGACATTCCGACGGGCGTCGTCTTTGGCAACAAAATGAATCACAATTTTGGTTCGGTCAACGTTTCGCACGAACGAATCGAGTCAATGATGGTTTTCCTATCGATGGGCATCGATTTCTGAATGAATGCGTCCAGACGATGTGTGGCACGTTTCTTACCCGACCGCAAAAATATTCTTTATTACACCCAATTACACCTAACCAAAGTGTAAATTTCAATTTTGGTGAATATGAGAGGAAATTCACCATAAATGAGTTACCCTCGCCGTCAATGGGACATGGTTCTTTCAAAAGGCAAGAACCGTCGGTCTATTCGGTTGGTTACACCAATGAATTGAGTCAACCAATACACCATCGGCCAAAAGATACTGCGACCGGAGAAATAATAAAATTAAAAAATAAAAGTAAAAAAAAAATTAAAAAAAGCACCATCTATTGTCAAGGATTATGAGCAATTAATCTGTCACGCATGATAAGTCGAGACACATCGGTTTATGGGTTATCTCCGATCACCAAGAGAACGAGAGGTCAGAACAAAATTGACAGCTCTCGGGCCGAGAGTCTCGGCGAGTTTAACTCATTTATGGTGAATTTCCTCTCATATTCACCAAAACTGAAAGTCACACTTTGGTTAGGTGTAATTGGGTGTAATAAAGTATATTTTTGCGGTCCGGTCAACCCAACCAATGTCGACCAACTGAACGAGTTTAATTAACTCATTCGAGATGACGATAAGAGCCACCAGAGAAACAATGCCCGCCCGCATAATTAAGTGCAATCGGGCACGAATCTGAAACACCAGCAAACAATTGATCACACCTCACCACCTAAAACACCCCTACATTCCCCCTCCATCCTCCCAACATTGCGTCAACCAACGTATTATTCTCATAATAATAATTCCTTTCATTGATTTTCCTCCGAAATCGACAGCACGCCACACCAACATCACCACATTCATTCAGTTGAACGATCTCCAAATCGATTCCCATTAATTGAAAGCGTTTTCAATGAAACTCATTTTCCCTCTCAAATTGGAGTTTTTGTTTCATTTTTCCTCACCTTCGTCTTTCGGCAAATCAAATTTCCTCTCGGCAATTGTTTCTCAATTTGAATGATTGACAAAGTGCCCATGACCCCGAAATCGGTTCCGTGTCGAACACGTCATCGATCGAAAATGCTTCGGCACATCCCGACCGCACCCGATTCGAAATCCTGATTATCCTCGCATTAAGCTAAAGCCTCGTCGAAAAGTTGATAAAAAATTCAAAAGTCAAACTCAGCTTCGGGTCGAGTTGTCTTTGATGTCGCACGTAAATTGAATTAAAAGGATTTCTTTCAATTCATTCTGACTCGGGTCGGGCCTGTTTGCATGAATTCATGTTGACAATCCGACTGGTAATTAGCACTGAGTTCTCTTTGAACATCTTTGCTATTCAAAACCATTTGGCATTGTGCAGTGCAGTCGACTTCTGTCAACCTATTCAAACGTCCACTTTTGCATAATTACGGAGCTCTTCTGTTTGTCTGACCGGGGCTTTTGGAACAAGTTTCCCTCAAGGCGTCGACTATTCAGAATGAGAACGGATGCTTTCTGCTGACTTTTCATTCAAAGTTATTTCGCTGGGCTCGAATGAGTGAACTATCAAAGCGATAGTTGCCCCAACATGCAGACGCTCAATGGTGACTCAGTGGAAATGCCCTTGGTTGAATCTACGACAAACCAAATCAATCCCAAAACATCCAGATTGGTCGATTAGCGCTAGCATCTTCTCATCAAGAGGCCAAATCATCATAAATCACCGGCTCCCATCCGGCTCAACGTTGATACCGAATTCGAATCCAATTTAATTCCTCTGGCATTACATTTCTTGGTATTTACGATTGTCAAATAGGATATCGGCAACGACACAATTTCCAACAGTGGCCTGTCTCAATGACGATCTTAAATCACTTTTATTGTTCCTTCGACTCATTCGCCTGGCATTCTTAAACAATGCGACATTTTTGTCAGCATCCTCCTCACCTCACCGTTGCTATGCCATGGTCGTTGGCTTGTCATTTTCATTCATAATTTATTGATGATTACCTTCAAAGCTGCTCGCTATTTTTAACCACTGAAAATTTCATTCAAACACTTTTTCCACTTAATTTCTGGCCATTGGAGTGTTGTCGGATGTATGTCGTTGAAGAACTTTCGTCACGACGAAGAGTTAAGATGCGCCCGGCCATTTAATGCGATTAATATTAGAATCCTCTTAGGCAATATGATTTGGCAATAAAAGCATCCCAATTGCCGAAACGAATGAATATTGATAGACTGAAACCCATCAAAACGTGGCGACATTGTTAATTACAATGATTGCAAATTTATTGAATTTTTAAGAGAGCTTTTAGAGCGTCTGAAGTATGAGAAGTCTTTGCAAATTGCTTCAAAAGATTTTTTAAAAGTCGATGGTGAGGTTGACGGAGAGGTTTGAGGGAGTAAACGAGGACAACACTGTCTGATTGGAGAATTCAAATTCAAAAAGGTCAAAATCGGCAGAAAAAACGCCCCTCAGGCAAGAAAAAAACAAGCGAAAAAAGACAAACCAAATCGAAAACGATAAAAAAAAAACACGTGTCAATTCACCGCAATTCTTTCGCAAATCGAAACGATCTCAACGCACCCATTCCGACTGCCAGCAAAGCCATTAGTCATCGGAAATGAAGTCGTTTACATTCGAGTCTATTGGTCTCTTGGGTGAAATTCGCGTGGCCCATCCGACCATTTCGTGCATCACCATCGAGCTAGCCCATCCGAAAGGTGATGAATTTGGCAGTGACATGCTATTTGTGTTGTTGTCATTCGTTTCGATTACCTCGAAAGCTCCCCCCATCGAAAACTGGTGCATGGAACTGGATTGGATGTTTGCCCTCGACCGATTCGACCGATAATTTCGGATTCAAGGCATGATTTACGGATGCCCAATAGAATTTGTCATCGAATCGAATACATTCAATGCCTGCGACCGAGCCGATGGTTGAATGAATAATGTCAAATCACCGAAAGACCATGAAATCCGAGATGAAAAACTCGCGTCGATCGACACGGTCAGTTCGATTTTCCACTTGGATTCGTCCTCATCGATTCGAAATGCCATTTCGGATGCGAAGTTACATAATTGCGTCATTCCAGATGTGTCACTTATTGAATGACTCGCCTCGAAGTCGGACATCAATTAAGGCGTTTCATTGACGAGTGCGTCACTGGAAGCTTCGAGCACACAATTAGCCGATGGAAAGCACATCAATTTCAGTTTTTATTCAGTTGAACGCGGACAAAGTTTTTCGCAGAAAACTTTTCCTCAATCAACGCCGGCATCTCTTGAATGGCTTCGTTCCTAACTAGCCATTCCCGGGACGATGGTCACTCGTTCATACTCGAATCGTTGCCATCGTCAAAGGGTTTGTTAATTTTTCGTTTCATTCAATCCGTTTTCAGTTTTGAACTCATCATCATCCGACCACATTGTCATGAAAAATTTGTTCTGAAATTGATTTTCAAGTGAAAAGTCGACGCTCTTGCATAACGTCTCGACGACGGCAAGGATGAGCAACGAACAAAGGACTCGAGTGATTCCTTTTTATCGCAACAATTTTTCTGCTCGAATGAAAGCGGAATGTTTCTCGTTACTTTGGTGGATTATCTTTATTTTTGGTTAGAATGACTGGGATTCCAGTAGTAACAACAACAACGGCAATCGGAGCGCCATTTGCAGCGCCGGTTTGAAACCAAAACAAACTGAAATTCGAGCGATATGCGAGCCACTGCGTCAAGTCAAACGTATAAATCTCGTTGTGAGGCATGTGCTCGATCTGTGCCAGGCATCGGGCCTTGTTCGTCGAGTCGTAAATTATAAAATTACCAGCGTTTCGTGTAATTCGCGAAGCCAATAAGGAAAAAGTCGAAAAAGAAAAAGGAGAAGAAGAAAAAACTGATGCGATCCTTGTGTTTGCCAGAATTTGTTGCCTTCGGGCAGTTACTGTGCGAGCAAACGAGTGAACAACGGAAAATCGTGTTCGATAAGAATTTCGTGCGTGCGTGCGTGCGTGCGTGTGTGTGTGTGTGTGATTGTGTGTGTGGGCATGTGTATGTATGACTGTGTATCCCTGGCTGTATGTGCCTATGTATGTGTGTCTGTCTGTCTGTGTGTGTGTGTGACTCTGTGTGTATGCATGTGTGTGTGTGTGTGTTACGGGTGTTGTCGCGCCCTTTTCCATGTTCATCTCGCGTTGTTTGCTGCTGATTTATTGGTCGACGGTACGGTGGCATCGTGACAGTCGCCGCTTGATGTTGTCGCGACGATGTTTTATCCAAAGAAAAATGCGGGCGATTAAAAAAAAAAAAAGAATGGAAATTTTGCCATTGACAAAATAAATTGCTGGATAGCAAACTGACGACACCGTCATTACAGATGGAAGATAATAATTTTGAGGGAGCGATTCACTGTGGTTTTGCTAGATGATGATTTGGTGTCGTTTGGGAAAACAATTCTGCCGGATGACTGATGATGATGGCACGAACAGAGGGGCTGAGTGTTTGCGAAGAAAACTGAACGAGCCGAAACAAAGTCCTTCGAGAACTGGCAATTAATTCCATTTCAATCAAATTCCTCTGGTTCACAAGGAATTTCCCATAGAAAACCCCCAGCAACCAAGCAAATACGAGTCGAGTGCAAACTTGTGGCGAAACCCAAATGATCGACTGAAAAGCTCAACTCAGCAAAACGACACCATGAGCGTGTTAACCCGCCTTAGATCCACCCCTTCACAGGCGAAATTCAATGAATTCTCAACCATCAAAATCAATTTACTGCCGTCGCATGATGCTCATTCGCTTCACTGGCAATTCGTGATGATTGCGATACATCGGAAGCATCGTAAAAGCCACACCGAAAACTATTTCTCATTTTGCCAACAGACTAACACAACCACATACTCATACAGTCACCGTTAAACTTGATGGGCTGACTTCTTACATGCACCACGTTCGACAGTTCATCGAAAACACAAACACACGACGCCTTGTCGACATAATTCTCGATGTTCACCCAAATGATGGCTTGTTGACGGGTAAAAACACTTGATTCGGTTGGAACTTGGAAAGTTGAAAAATTCACGAGCACGTGCTCACTTCAGCCGTCCAAGACACGCAATTAGTGTGAGCATTGTATGCATTGACAGCTCTCACCGTTGATGGGCGTCCGGTGATGAATCGA
>JANSTV010069651.1:0-10843 GCA_027564135.1 Lestremia cinerea
ATTTCTACTCGTTTCAGTGTATCTAAATGGACGTTTATAGCTATTTCAGCCTTCAGTTTAGCAAATGAACATCCGAATAGAGAATATCAAAAGAGCATCCAGCATTCAGCATTCGGCATTCAGCAATCAGCATCCAGCATCGAGAATCGAAACAATGAACACGGAGCACCAACAGCAGCAGTAACGATGAGGATCGGAAAAAAAAAAGAAAATGAAAAAGAAGAATTGAAAATGAAAACAGAAGAAAAAAGTCGAGAATGAAGACAACAAAAAGTACACAGCACGGAGAAAGATTTCACTTAGTCCGTGGTGGAGAGTCGGCGAAGCAACCATGGGCCATGGCAGCGGCGGTGGCGACGGAGGCGGCAATGACGACGATGGTGACGATGACGACGTCGACGACGGCGGCGGCAGCGGTAATGGCAGAGCAACAGCATTAGCAGTAAAACAATTTGAAAACAAGGAACAACTGATATTTAAAAAAAGAATGGTAAAAGAAGAATCTTGAGAGAGAGAGAGAGAGAGAGAGAGAGAGAGAGAGAGAAACAAACAGCAACAGCAACAACAACAACAGAATTCACAACGCATCAGCCAAAGCAACAGCAACAACCGCCTGTCATCGTCACAGTAGTAACAACCAGCAGGAACATCAGCGTGTGTTAAACGCGCGCGCAATTCAATGTAAAAATGCTACGTTGAGAATAATGTATGTATTAATCTTAAGTACACGTTTGCGATATTTCTTTTATGGCCTCCCATTTGTAAATACAATTTAGAGAGAATTAAAGCTAAATTGTTGCAATCGAAATAAAATATTTGCACAATTTTGTTTGAAGTTCTTTCTTGCTGCTCATTTTGCTCATAGATTTTTGTTGATGCGCTTGTATGTATGAGATTGTGTGTGTGATTGTGTGTATGTGTGTGTGTATGTGTGTGTGTATTTGTGTGTGTGTGTATGTGTGTGTATGTGTGTGTATGTGTGTGTATGTGTGTGTATGTGAGCTATCTCATTTCTCTCTCTCCAGCTGCCCCGACATTTCGATGGTGTTCACACAGATTCCACCGTCAGCGACGCTGTCGTTCCCATTGAGACACACATAAAGTTCACTTTGTACAGAAAATACAAATTTTCATTTTAATAAAAAGATTATGATCAAATCTACAAATCATTCCGTCTTGCAAATTGGATCAACTGTATTTGATTAAGTTTCTGATTCTCTGTGTGTGATTGTCTGCTTGTATGTATGGGGAATATGCATGTGTGTGTGTTGTTGGTGTTGTTGGTGTTCGTGTTGCATGAGCGAGGAATTTCCTTTGAATATCTCTTTTCCTTCTAACGTTTTGCAATGCGCATTTCTTCATCTGAAATCGCTTTGCAATGTCATATCGTCATCAGAAGATAAAAATCAATTCGAAATCTTTGGTATTTGCATATCGTTTGTTGAGAATTGCTGCGTTGAGATTTATGTCCAAACATCGCCATGGTGTGGGTAATCGTCGTTTTCGTCATTGTCGTCATTGTCGTCATAGTCGTCATAGCCGTCATTACCTTTAATTTATCGGGAAGACACGATACAGCCCTCTCTTCGTCGGAACATTTTTGTGTCAGCCATAAATAGTCAAACCATTTGATGACTTTTACTTGTAGATGATTTGGCACTCGTCGCATCCGCATGTATGTCTTGACACCATCCAATTTTGCTGAAAAAAATGGAAAAACAAATTGTAAAGCACACAGTCAAAGCAATATTTTCGTGCAAAAACTCTTCGAAACGAAACGATGAACGAAACCAAACGATTTGGGTAGGCGCGTCGGCGTCGTCCAAGCCATAATAGTGAATGCATGAATCTAAAGTGTTTGTGTGGGTGTATGGTGATAATGTGAACGCATTAGATGCATTCGAAATGGGTATGACATTTCGATTATCGTAAATTTAATGCATTGCTTGTGTTATATAAGATTAATATGGTACATTGGCCGTCGAAACTGAAGCATATCATTTTCTAATTAGGACATTGAAAATTAATTTGAAATTATGACTGACATTACGAGGAGAGTGAACGACGATGTTGTTGGCATTATGTTTTAACATTAGTCGGGAACGAAATGTATGCTGGATGCGAAGGAAATCCGCTCAAATAATCGCCATTGATGCGAATGTGTGTGTGTTCAACTCCATTGGAATTTCTATACGATGCGAACATTGTCTTCACTGTAGATTGCACATGGCGAATATTTCCCATTGAAATGGCTCGCTTTTTTCGGAATGACTCGCTGCGAGATGAAAACTCAGCTGAAGATGGTTGTTTGCGTATCGAATTTCCAAGATTGACAACTCTATCTCGTTATATGGCATTATAATCCTTTCAATGGCTATAGCATGGTGTGATTACTAGCAGCCAGCTCGAACACGTACTGCATTCGAGATATCTCCATGCATGGATCACACAGCAGTACAATCCCGTTTAGCGTGGATAATATTTCGGAAAATCAATTGAATTCCATTGGAGAATGGAAAATGCATCCGATTCATGCGGTTAGACGAATTAAAATTTGATAATTGATAATAAACTGAAACGTTTTGACAAAACCCAATATCGAAATGTTGAGAAGCTTTGAGCATCCACTCGAATGACAGTTATACAATACATCAATTCGGCAATTTGAAAAGAGTTGTACACCAAATGTTATACACTGGCATTTAATGAGTTTTCCAAACAATAATTTTGAGAGCCGTGCAACATTAACCCGAACATTAAATTGACGCTCGCAAAAAAAAATTCGAGGAAAGCGGATTATTTTTGCTGTTCGATTTTTTTTCATTTTTTATTCTGTTTTTAAATAAAAAAAATAAAATCAATTGCAAATTCATTCACCCATCGAGCATTACTGTGAATAATTATGGCGAATGGAAAAGTGCCATCCAATTGAGCGTCAAATAAGCGGAATTGAATAAAACTGTGACTGGTGAAGCACACGGAAATGCAAATGTCCTCATTGAAAGCATTATAAGCACCACATCGTACCATATTCACTCAGTATTTGTGCATTGTGCATTGCAGAAAATGCTCCATTTCGAAAACAAGATTTTGGATATATTCTTAATGCCCGGCTAATGTAGTTTGCACCACGAAAAGTTCCTGCAAAACATTGTAGTATGTTATGGCTTTCGACTTCGAGGAAAGCTTACCACAAAATCGACCCAAACGACAGAAAAAAGCAGTTTCATTTTAAACTCGATTTGCAGGCATTCGCATGGTGATTGCCAATGGCTGGATATAACTTTCCAGTGTGATTTATCACTTGCGGGTGAATATCTCGAAAAAACAATTTTTCGGATGTTCAATTTTTCGCTCTCAGTTTTTCGGTCGTCCGTTGGTGCGGTTGATGAGATGAAATACAAAACCGGAGCGGTTTCTCAGGAAGAAAAAAAACAACGACGATTTGATGACCGAAAATTCAATTCGACCATTGTTCCGTTTCCTCAGGAAAATATGCATCGACCGACCAAGCGTATAGATTGCATGGCAAATTGGCTTTTAAGCATTGGTTGCCGTCCGGCCGGCAGTGTGCACATTTCACAAATTCAATGCTATTCATTTCAAACCAATCGCATGGAAAGCGAAACCGAAGCAAGTTGGGAAAAAACGAAATGGAGCGACCATCGAGAACAAACATTTGAAAATTTCCATGGTGTTTCTTAAAATGCCGACAAAACCTCTCAATTCCGCATCGCCAACAAACTTTTATTAAGCTTTATTGGGTTAAGATAATGACATCTTGTATCCTGTTTGGGTATACCTTTTGCATATTACATCGTTCAAGCTATTATTTTATGACCGTAAGATTGTATTTGTTGGAAATATCTTAAAATGGATTTAACCCGGATGTTGTATCGTTTATGCTTTGTAGAAAATGCTTTATGCTGAATATTTTGGTAGGGAATTGTCCAATGAACGGTTTCAATGGAGATGTCTCTTTGAGTTGAGTGAATGTCTGTGGCCTCGTCGAACTTAATTAGGGTCTTCACGAAATTAATAGTTTTCTCCTAGTTTCGTTTTGTTCGCAAAGAAATGCGACACATATACTGTCGTTGCCACAGGCACTGGCACAATGACGTTATGCGGAACACCGAATCGTCCCTTTTATGCATGCAATATTCATAAAATGTTTAGTACAATTGTAAAAGCTTCATTGCTTTTCATTCCAATCGATTTTCCGCACTCAAATGCATGGAGACGAAAGGCAAGCGTTCTCTCAAAGTCAAATCGAACAACCGCTGGCACCCATTCAGAAGAGATATTGACAGACGCTGCTTGGCAATTCCCTCATTTCAATTGCTGTAGATTGTGCACTGCCATTTCTCACTGATGCGATGTCGAACAACAAAATCATATCGTATTTCCATTTTCCAATTTCATCTTGAATTTCATTCCGTCTTTTCATCGATCGGAATACAAAATTCTAATTATAAATAATGCACTGGCGTTGCATAAAACCGAAAATGAATTGAATGGGGGATTACTTTGAAATACGATAACGATCCAAGCCACAAGTCTAACGGATGTATGTATTTTTCTTTCTTTTCATCTCATCGTCACCAGAATCAACAAACGAAAGATGTATTAACATTAACAGCAGTTTTAAAAACCTCGGCTGTTGAACAATCGAATTGCGACTGGCTTCGGAATAATAAAGAGAAATCAGAATCATTACCGAGAACACACAAGCAATCTACAAACTGTTTCGTCAAATTTAATCGACAGCAGTGAGGGAGCTTTGAGTTGTTTGCTCAGTGACAATGCTCCCCAACGAGTTCCAAACCGAAAGCAAGAAAAAAACGAAGAAAATTGAATGTTTCTTGACTTGTGTGTGTGTGTGTGTGTGTGTGTGTGTGCGGTGCATGACTTGTCAGCGCCTCCTTCATGGTTTCTCACATTTTTTCTTCTCTTTCTTTTCCAGTTTGATTCAATTGTAATTTTAGGGCTTGGTCGAAATCATCCATGAAATCCTTTGAATTTTTCCGTAATTCATGTCACGTGTGCTGAATTACTTGCGCTTCGGCGGCATTATTATCGTCACGGCGTCAAACAAGAGGATACCGGTCTAGTCACTCGAGCATGGATTGGTATTCAGTCCGAGATGAAAAACGACTGAGACAGACACCCTTGTCTGAATGAGACGTTATTTTCTAATTTCGAACTCGAAATATTACGGACAATGAAAATGAAACGTCATGCAGTTGAAACTAATTAAAAATACTCAAACAAAACTCCGAAATAAACACGGAGTTGACTTTGCATTAAATCGAAAAAGGGGTGAGGTGGGCTGTTTGAGACGACTTTGAAAGCATTACTGAGATGGTGAGATGCAGCTTTGACAAACAGAAGATCCACGAACGAGCAAGTGACCAACACACGTTCAAGAGGAAACTACGTCGATGACTGAATCGAGATACATCTCTAATCCGACGCATCAGGCGGTAAAGCGGCAGAACGGCAGTGAAATTACAGGAATTTTTCCATGTGACATTCACCACCATGTCAATAGAAAATTAGTCGCAGGAAATTGAGTGCTTTATTGACGTTGTCCAGCATGTGAGTTCCGTAATCTTGTGTTTGATCCTCACCCGAGGCATATTTCTTCATTTTCGCATTCAATTCGTTTTTCGAATTCATCAAATAGCATAGGTCCATAGAAATAATCGGTGAGTATGTTGATTTTGGCCCAAATGAGTTCGACATTTCGAAATAATCGAAAATCTGATTGAGAAAATTAATGAATTTTTGGGCATATTTCCAATAAAGAGATCATCATTACCGAGCAATGTGGAGCGAGAATGATGAAGGGGAGTTTGCCTGTCAAGCAACGAAGAGGCAGTGATTTGTCACGTCCATCTGTTGGTTCACATACGATTTGCCAAAGCATCAATATTGCGAAATGGAGAGCTTTACTGTGAGACAATCCTAAATGGGCACCGAACTCATTCGAAACTCATAAATAAATCGACTCAGGTGAAGAAATTTCGCAATTGCGACATTCATAAAAATCATGAGCGTTAATGACAATGATGCTCGACCCAGGACCAGGGGACTTAGGGTGTAAAATAATAACTACAACCATTCGAGAGATGTGAGAAATAGTTAACAAATATCACATGAATGCCATCGAATGACCAACCAGCATATAACGTAGCACGTTCTACCATTTAATTCAATATATATCGAAGAGACGATGAGTGGATGAGACGATGAAACGATGCGTCTACGAGGAATATTATTCATTTCATTTCTGTATGTGCACAATAAATTAGCAAATGAAGCTAGTCAATGTCTGATGGAGAAATCATCACATGAAATTCCATACATTTTGCCGATGAAACGTTATTCTGAGTGGAATCCAATTTTGTCGTGAGCATCGAGTTTCTGAATGAGGCGTCACGTAAAAAACAGCAGAAACTTGGAAATTCCACCGAAATCTCCTCGACAGCTCCAACCCTCATCCAATGAAATGGCCAACATTTAATGAAACGACCGAATACGTTCCGATGAAATTCGTATACTGGACGACGAGCCTGACGATGGGGGAAAAACTTGATAAATAATACTATTATCCATTAATCAGCATGGCAACAATACTTATATTAATTATAGCGACACCCTGGCTCCCGTCTCGTTTCCCGAATAATATAATAATCACACAAATTGCTATTATTATTATTACGCTGATCATTTGATGGCGGAAAATCGAGAAAACCGACATTTCGAATAGGTGTTATCACCGTGACCGCGTTCGTGTATGCGGGTGGGTGGGTGTGTGGTGGAGCGTGCGCGCATTGATTGTAATTATAATGCAATAATATTATAATGAATAACAAATGCAATGACTTATGTGGAATTATGGTTCACCGAAAATGATTGGCTGTTCATTTGCTTAGACCGATGCCATCGAAGAAATGTAACAAAGGAGAGCCGAGAGCTGATACGAATTTTTTCTTGTTTGTTTCGGTCTGGCGAAGGATATGTCAGAAAAAGTCGAGATAATCCCCTCAGGTGAGGACCAAATTCACCAAAACAACAATAACAAATAATAAATAAAAAAATAAAATAAAGCTTCTTCGGAAAAGTGTTGATAGAAATTCCCTCAAGAATTCGATTTCGATTCGATTCGCTTCACATTCATAAATAAGTTTGATAAATTCCTAACCAATATAAAAATGATATTCAAAATTGTATCTGGAAATGCTTTCGTTTGCCTCATCATCTTTGAAGCACCGTCGTCTCGGACACGGACACACACCGAAACACGACAACCGTTATAGCTTTGCAGAGAAAAAGGCGTCAACGTATCTCGACGTACATCGTTTCGGAATGTGGAATCTCTCATGAAAATCATCTGCCATTGTTCACTTTGCATCGCTTGACGCGACACATTTCCCCTGACAATGAATTATCGATTCCATTTGAATTCTTCGTTCGGAATAAAGGCAAAACAAAAATGAATTAATTACGAGAAAATTATGGGAATAATTTATATTTCATACTAGTAGGATTTCAAAAACAATATATGAGCTATTTATATCGGAAGGTATCACCATTCAGCAGAGCAATTATCACAAATTGCTAGCCATCCATATCACACATTCGCTCCCTTTGCCTTCTCTCACCCTATATAGGCATCGTCACTCGATACATCTCTCTATTTGTTTACCGTGAAACTGTTCATTGTTCTGAATTTCCAGTCAAATTTCCATTCCAATTTCCTAGAAATTTTATCGCGTTGAATCTCCATCAAATGTACACATTTTCACATTTGGGGATGCAATTATCATCAATAATTGAAGAAAATCTTTTTTAAATGAACAATGCGATGTGCTACTCGATGATTGATGGGGCGAAATATTTGATTCAGCATCATGGAATTCCATCGTCTCAGGCAGGGACAAATAACCGATCAACCATGTACATAGAAGCGAATAAATTTCAAGGGATAATTTTCTGCATCATCAAAATCCTTGCCTAAAACTGCACTTTCTGATCCATGAAAGCGATAAAATGATATGCAATGGTAGTTTATTACAATGATTGAAAATTGAAGTCAAGATAAATCCTGGTATTTATGTGAGGAGAACTCACGAAATTAGGAAACGCTTGGGTGCCATTTCGCATCAGGACGACTATCGCCATTCACTTGGATGCATTCAAGGGATTCAAGTGTTTGCCCATTCAATAATCGATGTCCATTTTTCGGTCAATGGATTACTCCATTCATAATCGATTTCCATGCTCTCTTATAGACACTTGGAATGGCAAAACACGATTTCGATTTATTTTGTCAGCAATTATTGTTTGTTTCTTTCAATTGCATGTTCGTGATTGCCCTTTGGCTTTACGGAGGCAAATCAACCATGAACAATATTTCGTTTTCTTATCAGAAAGTATATTTAGACCAATGAAATTGGCCAATTGAAAAATCTCCAGACAAAACTATACGAACGTCTCACAATAAAGCATTGACGCATGACAAATGGCTTCTGTTCCCTACGAACACAAGACTTCTATAAGTATATAAGATTTCTGAGACACTTCTTTTTGATTTCTTCTAGAAAATTGTTGCTCATGGGGTTTCTTCGTTCTGTCTTGTCCTCTTTCACAGCAACGGACGAAATTTTCGAATGCTCATTTTTCTTGGACATTGTTTGATGGGGAATAATTAGGCACTCATCGCACCAAACACGATGAGGAATTAACGGTCGAATAACTTGGGGCCATTTCTGAAATGAATGTCAAATCCACAAGCACCATGTGATTTGCAGTTGTCCAGTTGGTGTGATATCTGTACATTTGTTGCGAAACATTTACTGTACACAACAATAAAACAATAAAGGAAACAAAAATAAAAGTTGAAAATGAATTTTTTTTCTTCTTTTTTTTCGAAATGCCTCATGGGGGTATTTTCCATTCCGAAAATACTCTTCTCACTTATCTTTGAATCTTGAAATAGGAATGGCGTGTGTGCGTGTGTGTGTGTGTGTGTATGTGTGTGAATGTGTGTGAATGTGTGTGAATGTGTGTGAATGTGTGTGAATGTGTGTGAATGTGTGTGAATGTGTGTGTGTGTATGCGTGTGAGTGTGTGTGTGTGTATGCGTGTGAGAGTGTGTGTGTGTGTATGTGTGTGTGCGCGAGTGTATCCGACTGTGGAAAAACAAAAGAATGAAATTATGTTAACAATCCAAAGAGATTATTATTCACCCAGAAAGCACATAAAATCAAGTGTTATGCTGGGACATTGTTTAGCAAACCACATAATTTTGAAATTCTCCGAGTGGCATATGGGTGACATAAGTTCCATTCTGAGTGCATTCAAGCATTTGTTTTGATGAAGAAAAATGTATTTCTATGTTTGTGTACCCGGTGCGCTCGGTAGTTGGCACTCAGTTGGTTGGCTGTATGGTTGCGGGGGTATCTCAACGATTGTACATCACGTCTGTTAGCAATTCATCAAAAAAGGTATACAACAAGCCGAAAATGTTACGGAGCTGCTGTGAAATTTATTCGTCACATCATCATTTCGGTGTATTTGATTTGATTCCATTATTTTCACCTAAAACTTCATCTCATTACAAAATGTTCAACTTTCAACATTTAATGTATGTTGGTGTGTGCGTATGTCTGTGTGTGTGTGTGTGTGTGCGCGCGCGCGGTACCTCTGTGTGCTTGTATTTTCATTCTTCTCTTGAACTGAATTTCATTCGTATGACACGTCAACAGCGAAACAGGAAGAAAAAGGATTGAACGAAGCGAACAAAAAACGTGCCCAACTATGTCTGCGACACAAACATGATCACTTCCACTCGCCGTTATTTAAATTCATATTTAATTACATATTTCTGTTGCTTCTTATGCGCATAGAAGCATACAAATATAAGTAAAATTATAAAATAAATTTATAACAGTTTACAAGTGAAATTCATGTACGTTATAGAATAACGAGCACGCGTTTTGTAGAAGTCTCTCGTTCGTTTCCATGTTTCTGTGTGTGTTTGTGTGGCTGAATGATGGCGAATGAGAATTCGAGATGAATACGATGCCGACGACGAGAACCAAGTCGAATTAGCCGCATATGTCAACTAACCATCTTAGTTCATGTATTGAGCGTCCAATGAATATAAATGTTTCAAGGGTTGACAGAGAGATGAGACAGAGTTCTGATGGTGGTTTTGGTGGTGCAAGGACGACCGGGGCAACGCGGCGACGGCGGTACTGCTGATGACTTTGTCAATGATAATTCTCTTCATAACATCGCTCTACCCCAATATATATTCTAGTGATTTCGTCGTATTGTCACGATGTATCGCAAATTTTCGCCGATTGTACGCTGAATATCAATACACTTTGGGGCTTTGTGTCCTCCACTCGAGCATTTAATTGAAATTCTTTGCGAGATCCTTTAACACAAATTATGTACAAATAGCCCAATGACAGTTTGTTACGTCATTTACAGTTCACCACTTTCCATTGGGTGCCTTTCAAAAGGTTACAGTTGAAAGGCAAAAAAAAATTCTATTCCAAATAGCTACCATTGTCGCAATGTCGCGTGCTCGTGTCAAATTGCTTAATTACAAAATTGCTTTGTCGCTTTACATCAGTTTTTAAATAAAAATTTCATGGATGAATGCCAACGTCAATTGGCTTGCAATGGAAATCTGATAAGCTCATCGCTTCGCATTCAAATGCTATGCTAAGATTCAGTCAATGCCATTAATTCCATTGAATTCATTCGAAAATTCCAAACATGATTTTTCATCAATGAACAAAAACCGAACGCTGCGAAAAATGAC
>JANSTV010069662.1:0-10842 GCA_027564135.1 Lestremia cinerea
TGGTTTTGTAATCAACGTCAAAAACAAAAACGGATGAAATTCGCCGCTCAACACTGACAGGTAAACAATGCTGCTGCCGCGGCGGCTGCTGCTCATCAACTCGGTATGGGAATTGGAAATATGACGGGATCTAGCATTGGACCAAATGGAAATAATTCGGGATACGGTTATTGATCTTAACGTCATTATTCCTCATCGAATCACATCGCGGAATCCATCCCCTCCCCCACGATGACACAGCCAACGCATGATTCGATCGTTGTATCATCCCAACGATCGTGTCCACCACACTCTGTATAGCCAACATATATATATATATATATAATTAATACAATAAAATTTGATGAAAAAAAAATCCTAAAAAAATGAAAAAATTCAAGAAAATAAAAAAAACATTCGAAGCCAGTATCAATTGTAAAAATTAAACTAATTAAAATGAAACCAAAAACACTGGTTTTTGTAAAAACGAAATAAAACAAATGGGAAAAAATTCACCAAAAAAAAAAAAAAAAAAAATTACCGAAAAAATTCAGTAGTTGTATATTTTTTATCGAAGAAACCATTTAAATAAATTAAAAGAAAAATGGGGGAAAAAAGTAAAAGAGACAAATAATTAATTAGCAAAAAGATGCATTGAACACATCGATCGCTTGTGTGAATTCGAAATACAAAATTTATGAAATATTGTATTGTATGATATGAGTCCGGTGGGCGAAAAAAAAATGAGAAACAGATTTCAAACGATGAACATAATAATACATAAATAAATCATAACCAAACTCTTTTAATAACAAACAGAAAAATGGGAAAAAAAATAAATGAAAAAAAGAGGAACGTCATAAACCACACTTTCACACTATCGATCTCATAAGTAAATAGTTCTAAACAAAATATAAATGAATAATTTAATTAATTTATAAATACTGGATAAATATTGCAAATAAAAAATTTAAATGATAGAAAATGAGGTATTATTATGGGATAATATAATAATTTTATTGTAATACTAAATTGTAAGTAATTTAAAAGAGAAAAAAAATGAAATGAAAGAGTCTCAAACACACACACACACACGAACAACCCCCAAACCAATGAAATTGTCCTGTTGATTAAAGTAAGATTCAGACAAAAGAGAGGAAATTTAACACAATTTTTCAGCCAAATGCGCAGTTTAGAACATTATTTTCGAGTAGGCTAGTTTTAGTGTCATTTTGTTCTGTTTTAGATTTTCTCAATTCAAGTTTTGAATTTAATTTAATTTTCATTTGTTTGTTTTCAATTGGAAAATGTGCAATCGTTATGAGTTCAATGAAATTCAATCAAAATCGGAGTAATGTTGATGAAGGATTTCATTTCAAAGTTAGAAGAATCCGAAAGATATGCTCAACGAGTGAAATTTTTGGACGAATTTGTCAAACTCATTGGACTGATATCGCAAAACAGAATGTTGGTCGAGTGTTTATCGAGTGCTTGCCGAAAACGAGATATTATCGAAATTATTGATTTGTAAATTGTATCCAACTAGTCCCCAGACCAATTTGATTGCGACAAAAATGACAGAAGAATATCTAGTGGCTGTGGATATTTACTAGTATTGTACTCTTAACACAATAAATATGCATGAATGTAGGAGGGGAGCCCAAGCCAAAAATAAGTTTGATTGAAGATTTTCCGTATTGGAAGGGATTCGATCGAACCAAACTACACACGTAAAATTGTCAGTACTTGAATAAAATCGAATGAAAAAAAAACAAACAAAAACGAGCTAAACCATTTTTTTTCCAAACTGATTTTGGTATATTTTTCATTTGAATGCATCTCAGCCGATCTGTACGCCCCCGCACGAATGCAACCCAACCGATTGTTCTGAAGCAACTGGATCTCTCTTCGATTCCAACTCCACATTCCACGATTCTGATTTTAGTTGGGCATTTTTGTTGTAAATAGTTCATTGTCAATCAGTGAATACAATGGCTGATAGGCCGGCGTGTAAGAAGCAATATACCACATAAGTGAAATGTCATTAAATTCATTGACCATTGATTGAAATCAGCCGATTGAGATAGCATTGAGCAACGATGAATTTTATCAATTTGCAATTTAAAAGAGAAAAAAAAAACAAAATAAAATGAGAAATAAATCATAATCATATCGTATTTAACAAATATCGCAAAGCATTTTTGAAGCGGATGCGGATGGAGTGTTGTCCATTAGTGGCAGATGTGAGTTTCTTCAAATGTTCAGTCCATTTCGTAGCGCGATTTTCGCTTGACGGAAAATCATGGGGTGACCGAATGGAAACGAATAAATAGGCAAAAGCCGCGAATGTTCCCTTATCCCATTCAGTTTCTTTTTTTCGTTTGATTCCTCATGGAAACACCGCCGAGGAGCAAGAAAAGAAAAAAAGGAAAATATGAATTTTTAATCAATCACCATTCATTCTCTCTCAGACACTCGCTGGTGTTGTTGTTGGCTCCGGGAAGCTTTCAAAACATTATGATAAATATATCGTCCCATCGTGCCATCGTTCGATGAACGATGACAACAACGCGTTTCGTCCGACAGTCGTCGAGCCGAGAAGGAAAGAATGAGATTCATAGCGGAGCAACAAAAAATACCGTAAAGGCACATTAAAAACTCATAAATAATTCATTTGGAACTTTATTATCTCTCTTTTGGCGCACTGAAGAAATGGGATGGAATTTTTTCTATTGCCGCAGACCTTATATTTTGTTCCCTTCATTTTTCACTTGTTCGGCAGGCCATCGGATCTTATTGTTTCGCTTTTTGTTGCTTTTAATTCTTCTTTTCAAGTTTGTTTCCCGTTTCGACGGTGGATAAACGGTACTAATCATTAGGATGCAAATCAAGCAGGGTAACAAGTGCACGCAAATCCGTCTTTGCTTCATTAGGTTCGCTGTCGTGCGTCCTTTTTCAAGTGTTTTTCTGAATGAATCCAACGATTTGAAGCTTCCTCCATCATGATTTCGCTTTGTTCAATTGATTTACATATGGAACAGAGGACTGCGCGTTTTCCATTTGATTCGCCCCCGTTTCGGATTTGTATTTTTTATTTTGCTGGTAAATCTCACTCAGACATTGTTCCATTGATCGTATTGCCGAAAGGCAATCCTAGCTGGATTCTCTAGAAATTCCGATGGGAGCATCCTATCGTTCTTTCTCCTCCTCTGCACTCGTCTTCTACGCGTAGATCAGGAAAATCGCCATGAGTTGAAGTCCACAAAAAACGTATATCCTCCAAATTTTCCTTCAATTGCCACTTGCGTAGCTGTTAGACTTCTCGCTCAGACACAAAATATCAAACATATCATAGACTCCCAAATCATTTCTTTGAAAAAAAAAAAATTGCGTTTTATTTTTTTTTTCGATTCCGTAGTTTGCTTGCATTTCTTCAATGGACAATTCATAAGGAATCAATTGCCGTTCAATCGAATTCGAAATCGATATCATGATATTTCCTAAAGAAAAATGGAAGGAAAAAGGGAAAAGCTCATTCCTCCGAAATGGAAACCCCTACAAACGAATTTTAGTTGTAACGTCAATCATTTTGTAAATGAATATCGATTTGAATGAATACATTGACTCAATAAGGTGTAAGTTATATATATATATATTGTTAACCTAAGTAGAAAGCCAAAACAAAAAACAAAAAACAAGAAACAAAAGAAAAACAACAACAACAAGAAAAGAAGATGAAGAAACAACCAAAACTTTAATTAAAAATAAAGAAATAAAATTCAAATAAAAGAAAACGATTGGAGTTTCATTGATTCAACGACTGGTGGATGTCCATTCCGCAGGTGAAGCGGAAACTGGGTGCTTGTGACAATCTCCAAGGAGGTGGCGTTTCCGCCTGTCGCTCCGTCAGCTCATTTCGTTTTCCACGAAGCTTTGCGCTGGAAGCGAAACCGTTGAACGAATGCAGTAAGCAAATGTGCCTTATGCATTGTTGATGGCCGGACACGAATCGTCCCGATGAATTTTCCAATTGAATTGTAGCACGTCCTTGGCAGGAAATGCAGCCATAAAATCAACCATTAACCATTTAAAACGACAAAAATGTTGAATGCCGTCGTCCAACTGAAGAATGAATAATCAGCGAATGACATAAAATATTTCATTTCACGTGCTTATCCATCTGTAGAATGGGGCCATTCGATTGGAAAACTAATTCACAACACCTTTCGGACGTATTGGAGGTTATGCCAATGGATCCAGCCATTGTCGAGACTTAAAACCGAAAACGAAACCATTTTAATACCATCGAAGACAGGTACACCGGACAATGCCATGCATTATGCCGAGTGGAGTCCATAAATTGCAGAACGACCATCGAAGAATCGAAACGTACCGAACTGAAAGGGAAGCGAAGCGACGGCAAAAAGGACAACAGTCGCAACAACAACAACAACAACAACAACAACAACAACAAGAAAGAAAGAAACTTTTTATGGCCATTCCATTGAAGCGATAAAACAAGATAAAAAGTGTGATGGCAAAACAACATTACATTTCGGTGGCTCCTCAACACTGTTGGCCATCAACGCCACCAAAATTGTACAGCATTCTTGTCGATACGTAACGGTGAACATTGAATGGCACACCACTTGCCATTCCTCGAAACAAACACTAGAACCCGCCCGACATTCGTTGACATGCCACACCATGCCATTGCGAACAGAACCTCGTCGATTTGATGACATTTTTCCAGAAGAAAACTCGTTTAAAAATTTACAAGAAAACATTTTCTTTGGTCGTTTCGAGCGATCGTTTGTGACCAACCGAGCAACGATTCCAGGCGTATCGTTTTTCTTTTTTTTTTCTTTTTTCTTTTTCTCTGTTGTCGTTCTTTTTTTCGTCCTCGAAACAAAAACGAAACAAAAGTTTTATGTACATCGTTTTTCTATTTGACGACGACAATTGCGGTTCGAACGAGCTATCGTTTGATTTCGAATGCAGTCGTCTGCATTGCCAAATAAACCAAATAAATTATGCCAATTAGATGTCAGAACCAACATTGGCCGATTGTATTGTGTGGATTTTGCGTCGACGATTTTAATTATTGAATCGCTGCGACACCGTTCCGTCTCGATGTCGTTTCGCTCGTTGGCCGACCCAGACAAGCCTCACCGAAATGCCCTCCGTCGTTTCCAACGTCTTCTTCCATTCTAATCAAATTACGAAACTTTGACAAATAATCTCAGTGTAGCTCGTTGAAGTCGTCGCCGTCCTTTCATTTCATTTTCATTTTTCTTTTATTAAATTTCATTTTTTGTTGTTGTTGTTGTTTGTTAATTAGCGCCGGCGAATGAAGTCAACGGCATCAACCCCTGTAAATGGCATGGATGTACAATCATGCCGCCCGTCATCGGACCATCATTTCTCGCTTCTACCATTTTTTCTCCTCTTTCTCTCTCTTTCCATTTTAATTAAAGCGTTAAGGTTGTGCGTTCATCAGCGCTGGCATTAAATCGACCATTTTTCAACTTTGACGTGCATCCATTGATGCGCTCGTCGGTGGTGTTATTTATTCGAATCCTGGGACTCTGCGGGATGGGGGCTTTACGGCGAGACAAGATGCTTGGATTTTCTGCGAATTGGCCGTTGTGGGATGGATGTTTCTTCTTCCTTTTTGAATGGCGGAGGGTTGGACTTGGGCGATACTGGTCACCGGAAGGACTATCCTTTGCCAAGTCTTGACTGGAAGATCTCTTGTTTGGCTTTACTCTCGTTTTTGTCTTGAAATTCGAAATCTTCTCGTTCCCATTCACAATTCAGAACCGAATTGATCCGCAGTCTGGAGAAAAATCATATTTTCTCTTCACAAAAAACAAAGACGAATTCATCTCCAACGGATTCCATCCATTTGGAGCCATTTGCTTCTGAAGTCAGTTTTATGTTCAAAGCATTAACACAAACAAAAACACACAAGCAGCCCAGCAGACTGGAAAGAAGCGAAACAAAACAAAATTGCGTACATTATTTTTAATAAACACTGGGACCTATTAAATTATTTTCGAACATTGACACAGTTGATGTGCCACTTGAGAACCCTAAACAAAACGTATTTTAATTTTATATTACAACTCCATTACATGCACAAATGGTGTGTGGTGTTTGTGTGCGTGGAATTCGTGTGGTGGTCGTGCTGAGCATAGAAGAAGAAAGCGTAAAAAAGTCGCGCATAAATCGAGCATGGTGACCCTTCAAGAAACGCAGCTTGGTTCGGGGTGGTCGGACGTGATTCGAAACAATCGAAACGATTCCGGCGGAATGATGGAAGACTCTGAGAATCATTCGGCATCGCATGGAAGTGCAGTCGAAAGGTTCCCAATTAGTCATTCAACAATCTCCCCGAAAAGGCCACCCAAACGGCTCAAAACCCCAAAAGCCAATGTGGTTTATTGCTTTCAGTCGACTCAATTCACCTTTTCATTGCATTACCGTTGTGTGCGAAAGACCATCAAAAGTGAAAACAAAAAGAAAGAATTTGAAAATACAAGATGTAAATATTAAAATAGAGACAAATGGCATACAATTTAGGCATCGCACACTTTGCATATCTTCTGGCAATGGTTTTGCGTTCCCCGCACCGTCCGTCAAGCCGTTCAGCGCATCTATTATTCAGGGCATTATGTATGGAAAACCGCAACACATATTTCAAACTGACCATAAGGTTTCCGTTTCCACAAATTGAACATATTTCAACGATGATGGGCGGCCAAAACATCTATTTTGCCCAAGCTTGGTAAAATTTCGCTTTGGAAAATTCACGAAATGCGAAATAGTTTTGTGTGCGATGTTGATGTGCGGTCAGTCAAATACGTCGTCGTCGCAAGTAAGTGGCTGACCGATTTCGGTGCCGTTGCATCGACAATGCCAACAATGGACGGCGAATAGGATGCATTTGTGGTGTGTGCGGCCATTTTGATGCTTGAAACAGTCTTGCGGAGCATCTCAAGGAGGTACTCGACGCAATAAATACCCAGCAACAAACCGACTTCATAGGAAATCTTGTGTTAGAAGACTGACCGCATATTCCGTTTCGGCCTAAAACCAGCTTCAAGCCATTTCAGCGCTGAGCCACTGCGCTTTGATTCTGAACGTTTGCCTTGAACACCAAGTGATTGGAATTTTCGATGAAATTTCGTTAATAAATTCCATGAATTTGAATTTTTCAGCTGTTTCGTGTCGTACTTTCCTGAATAAACATTGCGAGTCACTAAATAATTGAACAGCGATTTCAAATCCAAAACAATTCCATCTGTGATAGCCCTCCGATTTGAAAATCAAATTAGACTGAAGGAAATAAGCGGAACAAAATGGTTGGTCGCCTTGACCATTTTCGATATGACAACCCCATCGAATGTAATCACATATTAATTAATTATGATTAAGTTCACAATCACTCCGGACATCATTTGTCATGAACGGAATTACACATTCAATTTTCTTTCAATTTTATTCCGTTTTTTTTCACCGTTTGTCAATTCGTTCATATCAATTCCCCAACCCTCACGCGGGGGAAGAAAGGAAAAAAAAAATGAAGTATTTAAATTTGAAAATAATTTCTTAAACGATTCATTTTCGAAAAACGATTCGATCGATTTTCTACCAGCATTATCGACATTCATCATTACACAATCATCATTATCTATTTTCATTTGATGAATATTTGATGAACGCATTTTAACTTTGGTCATTTTCGAATGATCGCTTTTCGGTCCTTTGTTCGGTTTTGTAAATGGTTTCGGTTCTCTCCATGTCGTTCCGTTCATTGAATGTGAGAATGACGACATGAACTGGAGTCCGTTGAATAAACTCACGGTCTTAATCACTTTATCCGCCTTTTGGGAGGACACACTTTGACAGATTAAGCAATCGACGATATTTTTTCCATCCTGTTTGAAAGTCCATGACTTTCACGTTAATTACTACTGTTAAGTTCAATTCGAGTCCACCAAGCCGAAAGCTCTATTCGTTTCCGCACTCAACAAATTAGAATTACCATAAGCCGCATTAATCTCCACCGACTCCATCCACGGCCACCGTAAAATTGAAATAATCATTTCGTTTTGACGGCAAAATCAGTAATCCCGCTGCCATTCCCCATTCAACAATAACTGCACATTCGACCGATACTCCACGACCGCTATTTCGATTAAAACACTAATTTATATGCACGCATCGACCGAATGGTCGAACTATTCGAAATATTTCATATTGCCTTATCAGCAACTTGAATGGAAAATGACGAAAAACCCGTTCCCAGCTGCCATCAACGTTCCCGCCGATCAGAGACAAACGAACAGAATAAACGTTGCACTCGTTCATAATTAACTGCGACGAAAATACGGTGGATGCGGCTTGAGGCCGAGTACAAAACTGCTTGATTGTCGTTCAAGTTAATAATAATGGTGAATTAACGGAAAATTTCCCAACATTATGACATATTTTATGATTGCCAGAGAGATTGATGGGCAACTCGAAACGTTTGACTGTCCAACGGGCGGCCATTTACTGGAACAATCCGTGGCTTATGCAGACCCTGTAATTGGAATAATTTATGACAATTATTACAATTGTCCCATTGTTATTTTAGAATTTCAGTAATTCAACTTTAGCGGAAATCAAAACAAAAATCTCTCTGTCGATTTTCGTATTAAAATATTCAAAAATGGAAAATATTGGAAATTTTCGAAACGATAATCTTCAAAGAAAACATCAATTTTGATGGGAAAATGAAATATTTTCGACTGAATTTTTGTGGATTTTGTTTGCACCCCGAAAGAGGTTGTGAAACGTTTTACCGCAATATGAATTTCGAATTGAATCGCGGCCAGTCGGAAAATGGTCATTTCGATTTGTTGGAAATGCCGCAAGCGGAAACTTTCAACATTTGTGTGACAGCCCATCAACTGTTGATGTTCAACAATTATTGAAAAAAGCATGTCAATGTTGGACGTCAATTGACGTTGCGACTGGGCTTGGTGGAATGATGGCCATTAGTTTGAATTCACGTTCATCTCAGCGCTCGAGACGTGAACGAAAATCGTGACATTGCACCGTGGCATGCAATGTCGCTCGAAAAATGGTAACGACTTATGCAAAATTGAAACTAATTTGCCATCCATCAGTCGCGATGCACATTATCAAGTCAACTTGATGACCCAGCGAATGGCATTTTAGCTTCGACGGATGGATTGACACGGTGACTGGCCTCTGCTGTATGTCGTTTCGGTTTGCTAGCGGATGGACGTTGCTCGTCAATGTAACACATTCCATCTCCGGCGTTCGCCATTATCGTGAAAAGCCATTCAAAACGGTTCTCTGTGCAAGCCATTGATCGAATTAGTCTGACGGCAAGCGATGAAAAGAGAAAACGACAGCTCTGATTGCGAATATTGGATAACAAGCTCAATGCCGTGTTTCGGTAATATCGTATATTTCTCTATTAAGCTAAGCCAAGCAGCGATATGTTTTGTTATTGGAATCTTATTTGATGCCGAACGAAAAGGCGAAAAACGAATGGAAAAAGAGGAGAGCGAAAGAGGAAAAATCCGCATCGACACACCGAGACCAAGGGATGTATTTCATTTTCGATATTTTCACGTTAAATTGGATGAAATGGGATCTCGATGCTGAACAAGATGAATAGACATTGCCAGACTGCATAGCACTTTAGTTGGCTTTCGTAGCGATGCTTTGCCCATGTTTTACTCGATGGTGTCGTTCTGTGTATGGCGGTCTGCACGGGATACGTTCGTTTTCGCCGTTCTCCTCGAATTCGATGTACTCTTTATTGCGTCTTCTCAACTCAGTAACTCCTTATTGACTCTCCGCTGCCCGGTTCCATTTGCTTAACTTTGCCATCGGCGATGATTTCTTCAACTAACAAGATTTTTCAGTCGCTCTGAACATTCCCCGACAACTTTCGTTAAATGGGAATGCATTCCGTCGAGCCAATATGAATCCAGTTTTCGATGATATGATTTCCAAAATGGATTTCAAGCAACCCCACCAATGAGAGACAAGCTTATGACAGGTCATCGATCGCCTCTTTGATAATGATGGACGGATGATCCTGTTTTGCATTTTGAAGAACCGATGGCTTGAGCCATGAAACGCGGCATTATTCACAATCGAACCAGCGTATCAACCCAAATCAATGCGAAAATTGTCTAAAGAAGTTCACCAAAAAGTTATTCACTGCTAATCAAAATGACATCCTTTATATCTGTGCCATCCGGTCGTTGGCATATAACTCTTCCACGAAGCACCTTGTCAATTGAAGCCGCCAAAATTTGGCAAAAAGAAAGTTGACCTGTCAGAAAATGTTAATTCTGGAATTGCGAAAAGCTTCGAATGTTCGCCTCGATGTCGGTTACACCCGTTAAATCTGCTCCGCCATCGTAATCTTGATGTCACTTTTCATCTCGCAGTCTCGCTGAATGCCATCTGTTTTCCATCATTTCACTCCTCAGTCAAAATATTAACCCGATTATTTCTAATAATATTAATTCAAATAATAATAACGTGTTCCTTTATTATGATTGCGTATATGCATATTTTATGGCTAATTACGAAGAGAATTAAGGTTTTGCATATCCCACCACACATTGCCAGCCGTCCTATGTGCTGAGCCGTGTTAATATTTTGTCGGATGTGCCAAAGTTGTTTTCGAATTAAGTTTTTGTTTTGCACAAATGGTGGGCGCGTCGAGATGGTTGACTGCTGACGACGATTACAACGACGACGATGTAAAAATCACATACGAATTATTGTTAACTCACGGCCACATGAGAATTGATGAGAGCCAAA
>JANSTV010069673.1:0-10841 GCA_027564135.1 Lestremia cinerea
GGACGCCCAACATATAAGATTCATGTATAAGAAAAAAATTATGACATTACAAATAAACAATTGAATAAAAAAAAAAACAGGGCCCAGGTCCGACAAAAGCCAGACAAAGCTATTTTAAAAAAAAAAAAAAAAATTGTGACCATCTAGAGAAAAAGTGAAAGGCCGGATTCTCATTGCAGCAGCCGTCCGCGCCGGACGTGTTTTCGCTCGCAGAGAAAGTCACTGCGCAATTCAAGTACCGTTTTTCAACGATTTTTCCGTGATTTTTGGATAAAATTTTCTTTTAACGTTTCGAATCTGGGAGACAAGTTCTTAAAAGGTTGAAGTTAGGGAGAAGGAAGTTTTTGGCGGAGTCTCGAAGGATGGGGGAGAAGTGGCTTCGATTGAACGTGATTTACCAAACAATTAAATGTGATTTCTTCGGAAATAAAAAACATTTAATGTGATTTCTTCGGAAATAAAAAAGACTAAAAGCAATTTCTCAAGAAATAAAATTTTCAAACGGTGCTTCTGCGAGAAGATTTGTGATTTGGAAGGCAGACCCGGAGCATGTTAAGACCTCTTCGAGGCAGTTCCGTGGAAAGTTCGAGATTTCATCGGTGTTCCCGTTAGAGCAAAAATTTCATCAAAACGACGCGTTGCAATCTCAAGTGCATTGTTAACACCGCAACAAAAGATGGCGGCCAGAATGTTCTAGAAGAATTGCTATGACGCAGTACGGTTGCCGCACGCATCTTGGCTTGCTGATTGATGCGCAGTAGCTGAAAAACACAAACGATGCTGTTGGTGAAAATTGGTGCCAAGGAGAACCACTGAAGGGGTACGTTAAGACCTTGCCCCAGTGCAGGCAATTCCGGATGTGGAATTCGACGAAGCGCCGAGATTCAACGACGCGCCATCGAATGTTCCAGAACATTTGCCACGGCGCAATAAGTAACGGTTCGCATCATGGCGTCGTGCTGGTTGATGTGCTGTTGCCAAGTGGTTCCGAGTCCACTCAAAAATTCGGCAACGTAATGCGAAGTGGTCGAGTCCACTCAAAAAAAAATCAACATCGTAATGCAGTCACTTTTTCCCATCGGGTTTTTAATTCAATTAATGTTTTGAGTTCATATTTTCTCATCAAGTAAATTCAGGTTAATTCCACTCCCAGGCCTAAAGTCTACTAATGTAAATTCCAAGTTTCTTTTTTATTTAAAAATTTAACTTATGATCTAATGTATTGACGGTACATGGCGGCGCTGCTGCTGAAACCTTGTAAAATGTGAAGCTGTTGTACAGCAATAATGTAAAAAAGTTCAATCTTGCTCAGCAAATAGTAAGATATTAATAAAAACGTATTAAAAAAAAAAAAAAAAGTGAAAGGCCTAAAATTAGGTGTGGACCATGGGCTACTCGGAACTGCTTATGCCGTCTCGGAACATTTTACTTTAGGGGTAGGTCGTTTCTAGTGTAATGATCTGCTATTGAAACACGGTTGTTTGATTGTTTCACGCGTTTGTTTTGCTAGAACTTGAAGGCCGCTTGTAATGAAGACGATTGATCAAAATAGTGGACGCTTGAAGCCGCACGCTTCGAGCCAATTCGAACGTGGCCACCGAGCCTCGGTTTCTTAGATATAAACAATGCAATGCAATATTATATGTGGCTGAGCGAAGCAATCGCTACATAATCTGGGGGCCTGTTTCGAAAATGCACTAAGAATTGAGATATCTTCACAGGTTAGGGCAGAAAATGATATTTTCGAGTTTTTCGTTGAAAAAGTGGGTTTCTCGGGGTTCCCGAAGTTCTAGAGCTCTGAAAGAGCCCCCCTATCCCCCCTAAAAGCAGGTCGTAGTGTGTCGGAACCCGAAAAAACAAAAAACAAAAATTATTTGTATGGGAGACGATTTTTTATTTTATTTTTGCGACCCCAGATTTTGGCGCTTCAAGCTTTCAATGACAGACTGGTCCATTGGTTGCAACAAAGACGTTGTATTTGGTGAGAGAAAAAAGCATTCAATCTCTTGGTGTTGAAGATCTTGAATAGGATGGCAAGGCACATTGTCTATCAGCAAAATGGCTTTCATGCGAAGATTTTTTGAAATCAAATGGCTGGTTATTTCAGGAACAAATACTTTGTGGAACCACTCCTTAAAAATAGCTTGTGTCATCCATGAATTGCCTTGATTGTAATACTTGAGCGGCAACGCATTCATTATCTCGTGTTTGGAGCATCGAGGTTTCTTCGATTTACCTTCAATCAAAAAAGCAAAGAAACAAACATACAATCCATTCTTGCATGAATGGAGTGACTGGCATACCTATGACAGCTGAAGGCAATTCACATGTGTCACTGGCATCAGCCCAAACCAGTATTGTTATCCTCTGTTTTTGAATTTTGTAACCTGCAGCATATTTCTCCGAAGCGGAGGCTAGTGTTCGTTGGGGTAGTGCTTTGAAATTGAGGTCAGTTTCATCTGCACTGAAAACTTGCTCACGAGAATAATACCTTTTACAATCTCAGCGAGAAGATGATTCTTGAAATCATCAACATCTTGGTTTGCGCTCAGTTTCTCACCAGCGATTGATAATTTTCGAATACCATTTCTCGTTTTGAACTTAGATAGCCATCCATCACTAGCCTTAAGGGAGCTGTCACCTGAAACTTAAACACAAACATTTCAAGGAACAGCAAAAACCAAATGTTCGTGACGAATCTCTCGTTTGTCTTTAGTGATCGTGATTATTCACTGTATTCCAAATTGCTGAGTACTTCGATCGAAGTACTCAGCAATTTGGAATACAGTTCGTGACAAAATGTTACCAATTTCTCACTAAAAAATAATGCTCTCTCTTTGAGCATGGGGCCGCTGTTCAGAATCCCGTCCGTCCGTTTTTCAAGAAACCATAGGAACACAGCCTTGTCAACCCCATCGAAAACCTCCGAACCAACAGTTTTCTTTGAGTTTGGATGACTGTCCAAATTTTCCATCCTGGACACAAATCCATAAATTTTGTCGGAACGTTTTCGGATGTCAATGATTGTTTAGCGAAGCACATCATATTTTCGGCTGAGAAGGGAGCATGAAACACCATTTTCCGCTCCATTCAATATCTCGACCTTTTCCGTTGAACTTAAGACAACGCGGCGACGTTTTTGAGCTGAGCTCGTTGAAACTTTCATTTTGAAGAGAAAATTAATCCTCGCGAAAATATTCCTTTGAATATTTTAACCAATATTAATCGTGCTACTCGGCTCGCTATCGATAATGAACTGTTTGAGATCATTCGAGTTTTATTGTAGGAGCCCATAATGGCTGGTTATGGTAAACTGTATTTCCAATCGCTGTCATCATAATGAATCCTTTCATCAAGTCGCCCGAGTAGTCAATACCATCCGGTTCGGAAAACGTGCCCGGAAGAGCACAAGAGTGGTGACACTTGACATTCAAAAGGCGTTCGACACGGTCTGACTTGCAGGCCTCGTAGCCAAGCTCGCCCGTGCCAGATTTCCTAGCCAGTGATTCGGAAGATCAGCTCGGATCGGATCGGAGCACCCGGAAGGTCACAAATTTGCCCGGAAGAAGGGACTGGAAGAAGATTTTGACTCTCCCGGAAGATCATATCGGAAGATCACAAATTTTCCGGCTGTAAACCGACATTTGATACACTGTAAACCGACGTCGTATAACACACACTGTAAACCGACATTCAATGTTTTCGTAAGTTGTCAATTGAATTGCATTGAATTCGACGATTAACTTGAGCTTTAACTTCAGTCTTTCGCTTGCTTCAGCGTTTTCGAACATTTTCAGCATATTTTACACAATTTTCGCGGAAAAAACCCCCGGAAGATTTCGCTCGGAGGATGAAGAAGATCATCAAAAATAGCCGGGAGATCGGATCGGAGGAAGATTAACCATTTTAGGAAGTCGGAAGATCATGATGCGTTTTCAAAGTCTTCCGAATCACTGTTCCTAGCTGGCTCACCAGGACTATACAATCCTTCTGCACCTCTCGGTAGTCATCGATGGAGCCACATCCACACGGTCTGCCTCAAGGTAGCTGCCTGTCACCAACTCTCAACTCGATCTACGTGGCAGATCTGAAGCTGCCGGTTGGCACCACTGCTGCCTACTATGCAGATGACACAGCATTGATGGTCCAATTCTCACAACCACGCAAAATCATCAGAAAGCTCGGCAACGTTCTGCGGCGAACTTCCAATTTCTTCAGGCGATGGCACATTGCGACCAACCCTTCAAAGACAGAAGCAGCCTTCCGTTTATTTTGTAGGAAAACATTCATTTACGCGATTTCGAAATTCGTCTTGTCGTTTTGTCGCTAATGATTATTCTTATTTCATACAGATTCATTTATTCATGTTTTGTCGTGTCTCACGTTCTCATCGATTCCACTTCTTGCTCGCTTCTTGGGCCCACTAAAGTACTATAGTAAGTCAATGAGTTTTTTTGTTTTCTAAAAATTCATTTATTAAAAAAAAAATCAATTGCGATTTATGTGTGTAACCTAATTGAATTCAAGTGATAAAACTTAACATTTTCCATCATTCATTCGATTTCGTAATCAAGTATTTTAAATTTATATTTTCACATGATGCGAAGCGCCCGTTCCGCTTCATGATTGGCGGCCGATCGCATTTAAAAAATATATTGGAAATGATTTGCGTCACATTGATTAAACACTTACAATTATTAATACAATAAATATAATGAATACAAAAAAAAAAAAAATTATAATGACTACCAGACTCTCTTACAAGTGCGAAATCGCTAATGTAGGTTACATGTACTTTTAGTCCAACTAGTGCCTTCCCTTCTGAAGCACATTAGTCACGATAATTCTCATATCTTATTTGCTAGTTGAAAAACGGGAAGGCGTTTACGAGGATGAACTTGGATTGATGATCATTTTCTACGTCCACTGTTGTGCCTCGATCGAAAGATATTTTTGGCGGAGACGAGCCGTTGCATATTACCGCCGTGTTCTTAAAGTTCTTTGTACTTTTAGCGGATGTGTTTCTTAACTGGTTGAATCCGGATCAATCATATCTATGTTCTCGCTATCCTCCCTAGATTTTACCAGATAGTTTTGTCATGTCTGTTTATTTTCTAATTCAAGGTTAATTATTAATTTAATTACGATTTTCCAACATGCTTGTCAATTTTCCCATCTTTTTTTTTTTCAATTTCTCCGAAGTTTTTGATGTTTTCGACTATTCATGCCGGTATTTCCTTCTCAAAAATGATAGGTACATCTTGAATATCGAAGCCACGTTTGATCGCAGTGACCAGGGACTGGTACCATTCGACGCAGAATCACAAGATCTAACGACTCGATTCGAATTTTCCGGAAAATAGAAGAATCGCCAAACACAGCTACATCTTGAATATTGAAGTCATTTTGGGTCCCAGCGACCTGAACATCATTCGACGCAGAATCGCGAAACCGATCGCAATTTTTCATGGCTGCTTTTGTTGATGTTCACGCAACGATTGCTTACGATATTTCTCCACTGATTTTTTTTTCAGACAAGAAACACGAAAACGCGGATGGAAAGGAAGCACATGTTCAGTGCTCAGCCACAGATGGAGATGGTAAGAATCGACATACTTTGATTATAGATCTGAAATTGACAATGTTATCATTTCTCTCGTCCAAGCTTGGATTAGTTTTCTTTTTCACACCTACTCACTTTCACGGTGGAATGTTTTTGATTTAAGAAAGGGATATTTCTCATTTTTTTGTGACCTAAAAATGAGCTTGCACCATAAATTAATAAAAAGGTGCTTTTATTGCGCCACTTTTTGGAACTATTTTCGACTTTTCTGGATGAAATCGCATTCAAAATAAAACGACCGAAATTCCAAATGAATTTCTTCCAATTATTTTCGAATACTTCCGCTTTTTCGTCCCACCTGGTGCAAAATTTGCAAAAAATCAAGATTCATTTAGATTCATTCGAACTTATCTGGCACAAAACAACCACTCGCATTTATCTGGATTTATCTACTAAGAAAAATCACATCCGCTTTTATGAATTACGTACCGCAGTCTAAAGAGGAGGATCGGTTCAAGTCTGTTACATCTCAACGCAATTTCAGTTTTTATTTCTTGTACTCTATATCTGGATATGGGATCAGGAGAGGATGTTGAGCAAAGTGGGCATTTTCTAACAATACGTATTTTGCTTCTTCCTCGTGCAAGTATCCCCCAAGTCATCACTTATGAAATGACATCATCGGCTCATCTTTACACAATCAGTTCTAGAGAAGAATTTAGAATTCTTAAGACGAATTCACCGATTTCAGAAAGCTTATTGTATTTTTGAGCGATTGTGCAAACATTCTTTCACTCAGTCGCTTCTTTCTGAAAAAAATTATGCTGTTTTTGAAAACGAAAAAAGAGAATATTAAAAACATACATACAGTAAAACCTGCCTATAACGGAATTGGTTAGAACGGAAACCTGGTTAAAACGGAAAGTTTGAAAGACAGTTTTTTCCGTTTTAGACAGTCGAAAAATTTAAAATTTTCCGTTCAAACCAGTTTTTCCGTTTTAGATAGTGAAAAAATATAACGGAAAACTCCTCGCCCCGATCGTTCCGTTATAGGCAGGTTTTACTGTAGAACCATGCTTCAATTAATAATTGGCGGGAGGAATGAGACCGCGCAAGGGTGAACTGGCAAGCCTAATGGAAGGGTCTTCTTCCTCATCTCATTCAGTCGCTACACCAAATAAAAAGCGTCGATTCGAGTTGGGACGGATAAGAAGGGAAAGATACCCCAGCCAACACAAAATTGTGCATTTTGACCGCAAATTACAGAAGCTATGTGACGTAAAGGTCCATGTCGCTTTTGATAGCAATTGTGATTTGCGGTCGAAATGCACCATCTTGTACCACGGACGTTTTTCATATACCAGACATAAAAACATTTAACAATCGTTTCGTGTGCATGCATTTCGACGCAGAACACTTCGTATTCAACTTAAATTAAGATCAAGTCGCACCTTCAAAGAGTTTACATTCATTAGGTGCTTTGTCTGTGCCACTTTTACGAATTCTTCTCGATTTTTTTTTATAAAATTGCATTTAAAAATAATCGACATAAAATTCAAGCGAATAAGAACATTCTATTCGGCGAATATTCATTTCGATTTTAGACCGATTTATTTTTTTTCGAAAACAATTCGTTTCAAATCGGTAGTGTCAAAACAATTCGAAAAGTATTCGAAAAAAATTAAATAAATAGCCGAAAAATCAGTTTTGGATTATTTCTCTAATAATTCTGACCAAAGTCGAATTATGTTCTATTTGATTTGATAAATCGTGTCGTGTTGTTTGTCCCACAGTGGTTTTATTCAAAAATAATTCGAGAAAGTGATACAAACAAAGCACCCATTTCAACAATAATAATGGTAAAACTACATGTATTTGAAACTGCATCTCCGGTATTTGGCGGATATATTATCATTCCAACTATTTCTGAGAAGATCGTCCAAGACCGATTTTTCGGTCGAACGCACAGGATTTGTGCGCTTTATTTGCGTCGGTCAGTTGTCGGATGTCCACCAAAGCGCTGAAATACTGGTTCCTGAATCCACATACGGATCCTCTCAATTTCAATGATCAACTCTTTGCCATCATTGTCAATGGCATCGAGAAATATTCCAAATCATTCATAAAATTGAAGCTCCGGTGAGCAAATATTGAAGAGGCCAACAGTTTCTTTTTCTGTCAACTGTAATGATTGAATAATAAAAATAGCAAATAATTGATAATTTAATAATTCCTTTGAGCATGAACGATTTCTTGCCCGATTTCGACGAGGAAACGGAAAATAAATGGTGAGCAGACTAGAGTGTTACGACGGCCCTTCGAAAATTCGCTATCCAATGTGTAGTCCACTCCCACTGACATAATCCATATTAGCTTCCGCAAGCGGTCAGAGCGTTCAAATGGAACACCCGTGTTAGGATCAAGCGTCTTTCGAAGCATCGTGTTCATGTTCAATTCCAAGTAGAACTTCGATTGAACGACAAACTTGGGATCAAAGAACTGTCGTGAGTATCGGCGTGTTGTATGATGTTCGCTGGATAGATTAGCGAAAATAATCAATTACAATGGCATATCATGTTAAATCACTGTCTTCAACTTCAAATTGCTTTAATTCTCCTTTATATCCGTATCAATTCAGTTCATTTTATATCTATACATTCATTGTGTCTACTTTGGTTTATGTCCTAATTTATATTTTCTTTATACAAATTAATACAGTGATATTTATCCGTTAAACCTTAATTGTTTTTTTAATAATTCATTGTAAAAAATCTCTTTCATTTCCACGGTGAGGAACATGCATCGACACTTTCTTCTATTGCATCGATTGTAAATTGATGCCTGATGTGAAATGGTTATTTACCTTAGGACGCCATCTGAGGGAGGTGCGGAGGATGGAGCAACTGACGTAGTGGAGAAGGAAATGGGGAGGTAATGGGGGCTCGTGTACTGCTGGCGTGGGAATGATTGAATTAACTATGAGAACTCACACGCTCCCTTACGCGCTCATCCTAAGTGCCTAATCAACATTATTGTTCCAAAAAGTATTTTGTGCCCTAAACTAATTACTCATTTGGTTATTATTCATATCAGTTTTGTCCTTGCAGACCAGTTACTATTTGACTGTCTGTTCATAATTCTACTATTGAAGAGTATTGCCTCTCCAATAAAAATGTTATTATTGTAATCGATAAAATTTTGAAGGACATCAATCGTGTCAGCTTTTGTAGAGGCGCAGAACTAACAGTATTTGGTGCGGGTGTCGGGGAACCCAGCCGAGTATTCGAACGAACGATCTGCGATGACCATCTCACCGTGTATACAGGAGCTGTTCGCGTCATTGCCTGGATCCTAAAAAGTAAGAAGAAGAGTAAGCAATCGTGTTGATTGTGGAAATTTTGTGCTTATTACCGAACGACGACCGTGCTCAATTTCCATGGCATTGTGAATGTTTTGTGCTTGTCACGCGGACAAAATAAATGCAACAGTGGACCGGTATGATAGATGGAATCATCGGCACCAGAATATTCGTGTATTGAAATATTCCATGCTGTGCAAGAGCGACTTTGCTCTGATGTTACCTGTCAAGTCAAGGTTAAGTGAACCGATTTAGTATTCCGCTTATAAAAATATCACAAAATATCATTGAATGATGTTCTATGATACATATATATTTTCAATCAGGGAGCTTTTACAAACCTCAACGAATAATTGACGCTCGACTTTCGAATCCAATATCCAAGTGCATTGTTGATGATAAAACGAATTCAACGAAAATGTTGAAGATGAATTACTATTAAAATTAATGGACGATAGTTCACCTGAAAATGAGAGTGAATAAAGATGTTAGTTTGTGGACGGTAAATCAATCAACCATAATTAGTTATTATTTCAATTTATTTGTGGTCTATTTCACGAAAACAACATCGCTGGAATCAACAAATTGGGAGAGAGGAAAAAGTCGGAGCCATCGAAACTGGAATGTGTTGATCAGTCGTTTGTCTACTTTTTGGGAGATCCTAAGGGTAGGGATGGATTTTCAAAGCACTTTGAGCAAAAAATCAAAGAGCACGCAATACAGAATCATACGACTTTCGGCTGTAGTTCGAGATCGAACTAGCCTCTACTGCTTAATGCTTTGAAATTTCAAGATCGACGCACGGCGGAATGCATCACAGTGGCATCAGCTGGATTTGAATTGAATTGAAATAGTCAGTGCGATTTGATGGCATTGGCATTTGAGTGTCACCACTGTTTTCTGTTCGCAACCGGAGAGACCGATTTAGAAATTTGATATTTAGGAAGTTGATTTAGATATCCAAATAAAAATGATCGTTCAACTCTGAGATAGATCTTCAAGTTATAGTCGACCAGAGGCCTGTTCGGATATATCCAAGTCCGAATCCATTCATTGCATAGCGCCAGTCATTTCGCGCAAGGAAGTAGACATTGAGTCGAAAGCCGTTTGAGCTCACAGCCTACTAGATCCCGTATGACCATATTCGGATTTGGATGTACCCGACTGGCCTCTCGCATTAAATGCGACAGATTCGATGACAAAGAAATCATTGAAATATTTATATTATGTATTATTATTATTAATATTTCGTTGAAAAGATGCATGAGCGTGACTACCACTAGTCTAGTAGAAAATATCGATGACTGATATAATTTGTGAAATAATAAATATTTCAATGATTTCTTTGTCATCGAATCAGTCGCATTCAATGCGAGAGGCCAGTCGGGTGCATCCAAATCCGAATCGATTCACAGCATAACGACAGTCATTTGAAATGAATCATTTCGCGCATTTCGTTATCGCACACAAAAACACCGAATGGTGTTGAGAGACGCATGTCCTTTTGCAAAAGAACTGATATTGGGAATGGTGACGCGAGTTGCATTCACTTTCGATGCGTGGCAAAGGCGGGCTAAACGTTTTACTTCTGAGACGGATGAGCTCACTTCGAAGCCTCTTGCACAAACTTCACATCAAATGTTCGGAAAGTACAAAACGACGGGCAAATAACAAAATCCCATAAAGATTTGGAAAATTGTGTTCGTTCTCCACGGATCGACTGTTCGAAGTTCTTCGTTCACTCATATTTATTTGGCGTGATTTTTTCTGTCCAAATCTACTATTTTGAAAAATTCGATGAACGTGGCAACGCCGCAGTTCATGAGTCGATCGCATAACGGTCACTTTGATTTCGCTTGACCATTGTTCGAAGCGACGAACGGAAGCAAAAATGCACCGGCATGCAAATGCCGTTTTCTT